>LGRN01000007.1:0-177261 GCA_001883825.1 Emergomyces pasteurianus Ep9510 | reverse complement strand
CTTTCTATGATGTCGTCATGTATCTCTCATTGATGATATGACCTCTTATCCTGCCATACACCTTTTCTATTATTTTTTTTCTTGTTCCGTTTTATATACCTATTCATTACAATATTTTTTTTTTTTTTTTTTTTTTTTTTTTCAACGGGTTCCCTTCAATATTTAGCACATGTTTTTATTGTTATTCACCTTTTCTTTTCTGGTTCTTTAAATTAGTATGCGTGTATTGTATTTTATCTAGCTACATCCAAAGAGATTGCATATTTTAGCCAACTAACTGAAAACTTAGGTTACTTTAGCCGTCTATTGCCAAATTCCAACAAATTCTCTTCTTTTTAACATGACCCCTATCCATATCCATACTTCCTCGAATGTTTTTGCCGAGGTTGATATGAGTGGTTTGGTCACCGCACGCTAGTTCCAATTTGTATGTACTGTACTTGGTCACATCGGTCACGTGCAATATAACAGCCCTGTGACATCCGCTGCCTCACTTGGAATCTTCCTTGGCATCAAACGACGACATTAACGAACATCCATCATCGGACTTGCCATCTACCCCCATCCATTTAGCATTTCGCCTCTTCGTCCGATGACCTGCACCAGATAGGCATCACCCCGTCTCATTTGTTGTCCGCCGGAACCGGTCGTGGGTGTGCCGGTCGCCGCATAGTATCCGCGCTCTCTCCCACATGTCTCCCGCATCAGCTCTACCATCGGGGTTTTATATTCTTGTCCGCGCTATTAGATAGCGTCTCAACTGTCGCATTCGAAAGCCCAGCAGCGGGCGCGTCGTCCAGCATGGCAACTGCGGTGTCCACGAAACCCCCCGCGCCCAAAATCAAACGGCCCGCCCCATCCTACATCCAGACTGGCATCAATGGCGGGAGGCCTTCACAACCATCTCCGTCACCCCTGGGCTCAGCTTCAAGTCGTGTTTCGGGCACCAAACAGCCAGGTGCAGCAACCTCGACAACTGCTACCGCCGTAAACGGTGCAAATAATCGGCAGCCAGCGCGCCCAAGGAACCAGCCTCAAAAACCTGGTGACTCTGCATCTCGATTACAGCGCCCTTCCGTAAAACCCACCGGCACGGATGGAGCTTCTGTGGACCGAAAACAGTCGAAGAAGTTCCCGGAACCATATGGTTAGTGTTCCTTATCCCCAATTGACCTTTTCGCAAGGTATCTAATTGCTTTGAGGGCACAGTTAAAACAACCTCCTACATCCTCAAAAAATACTCGAAAGCTCCGCCGTCCCTAACGATACATCTACACCCCACACACTTCCGTTTCGACCAACAAGATGGCAGCTTTCCCTATAACTCTGAAATGAAGACCATAATCGAGCACATCAAGGCTGGTACCGTTCCACACGACATGATTGAGGAGTTGGTGAGGGGTGGGGTTCGGTTCTACGAGAGTAAGTACTTTTTACTTGCTGACACCCCTGAGCTCTAGAGCTAATTTTTGAATAGACTGCCTCATCGTCCGTGTCGTCGATCATAAATCCGTCTCCGCGCAGCCCAGCCCCTCCAATGCTACTTCTGGCGAGAAGAGCTCCCCTTTCTCCTTACACAATTACAACCAGCACATTACCCCTTCGCCATTCGTCCCATATCCGCAGCAGAACCAGTCGAAGATAAAATCTAGCACCAATGGGTCTTCCATAGATAGCAGTTTAAAAACCGACGAGCAGCCGGTTTCAGAAACAAATCATGACGTCGTAACATCCCACGGCGTCCCAGCGGGATCTAGCAGCCCAAAGCAACCAGCCCCTAAGCCCAAGGTTTTTACGACTGTACTACATCCTACTCCTCAGTCACTACTGGCAGAGTTAACGCTATTGTCCATGACTCCCGACCCACGAGCTATAAATCGTCGGCCGCCTCAAACATGGTCCGCGTCACGAGCTGGATCTGCTGCCCAATCATCTACTCCACTCTCTGCACTGCCATCATCTCCAATAACTGACCGTGCACCTCCCGCAAAAAGACAAAAGATGATGGTGGAGCCATCAGAGCTTCTAGAAGCCGAGGCCAAGCTTATACATGCCACAGCTCCACCACTCTACCTGGAGCCAGTTGATGGATTGGCTGCTAGTGCAAATCTTCTTAAGTTCTTGGAAGATCCTCTACATCGCAACAAACCACCTTCGCCAAAGACTAGAAGACGGACTGTCGCGGAGTTGGCCGCGGATGAAGCATTGGCTGCTGAAGAAGAACGATTTATGCTTATCATGGACGAAAGGCTGGGACCTACCACGTCTGGCAATGGCGGGGGCGCAAAAGCCCCTAATATCGATGACGAAAGTGGTGCAGCTCCGTTCGAACCTAGGTTTTCGAGATTTAAAACTCTCGAGAAAATTCGCCTGGAACACGAAGAGAAAGCCAAACTTGAACACGAAAAGAAGCTTCAGCAAGACCACGCTAAAAGACTACAGCAAGAAGCTGAGAGGGAAAAGCGACGCGCGACTGAGCAGCGGTTGGCAGAAGAACAAAGCAGAGAAGATAATAGAAGACAGCAAGCGGCGGCTGCGGCTGCAGCTGCAGCACAGCATGCTCAAGCACAGGCTCAACTGTTGGCTGCACAGAATCGGCGGCCCCAGTCCCGGGGCAACCCACCAATGGGAATGCCTCACCAACCGCAGCCTCAACAGATGGTTCCAATATCTCAGGGCCAGCAATCATCTCCACTCGTGCGGAATTCAACTCCTCATGGCTCATCTCCTTTGGCAGGGAATTTAATGGGGCCTCAGATGAGCCAAGGGATACCAATGGCCATGACCAATTCTGCACAAGGAGCAGGGGGCTCACCACAAGTTACATCAAGTGTGCAGCATAGCCATCCAGCTGTTATGGCCCATCCGATGGTTACTACACGAAGCCAACAGGGCCCAAGCAGGCATGGTACTCCACAAATGGCCCACGGGACACCGGCTATGTCACATGCCACTCCAGTAATGCGCAATGCAACTCCCACTCAGAGGATGACCCATGCAAGCCCCAACGCATCTACCATGGCTCAGACTCCCGTTATGAACCATTCCATAATGGCCAATCCTCAGATGAATGGCGTGATGATGACTCCTCAACAACAACAGCAGGCTATTATGCAACAAAGGCAACTTATGCTGCAACGAAATTTGCAGGCCCAGGCAGGAGGCCAACAGCTTAACCCACAGCTGATGGCGCAGTTTCAGCTTCAGAATGCGCATGCGCAACATAATATTCAACAAGCCCAGCCACAGCAACAACAACAACAGCAACAGCAACAACAACAGCCCCCGAATCTATTTATGCAGCAGCAGGCGCAGGCGCAGGCGCAACAGCATCAGCAAGCCCAACAGCAGCAGACACAGCAAAATCAGTTCCCAAACGCAGCAGCATACCAAGCCCATATCATGCGGTCTCAACTGGCACAGATGCAAATGTCTCAGCAGCAAGCCCCTCTCGGCCAACAGCAAGGAAACCCACAGCAACTCCAACAGCAGCAGGCCATGCCCCCATCGAATGGTGTTGTTGGACAAGGTCAAGGAGGACTTCCGCACCGGTACCGCCTACTCTACTCGCAACGCATGTTGCCCCAAGCTCAAAATGAGATACGCACGAAACTTATGCAGCAGTTCGGCCATCCGTCGGGTTGGCCTGATGGCATTCGCCAGCAGTACCAGGAGCAAGTGGAGAAAACTTCCAAGCAATATCTGTTTGAGTTTATGAAAAGAGAGGGGCATCAACGAGCACAACTTGCGCAAAATCAGGCGCAGGCGCAAGCTCATGCTCAAGCTCAGGCTATCCAGCATCAACAGCAGCAGCAGCAGCATCAACAGCAAGGCATGATGGGTAATGGTATGGGCAAATAGTTTGGCATTACCTTCTCGGTTTGGCTTTGTCTTGGTTCGTACTCTTTATTGGATATATCTAGGAAGCGCACATTCCTACTCGGATTATTTTTTGCCCCTATATTTTCTAACTGAGCCGTTTTACCGACTCCTAACTCTGCTATTATCTTCCTCTATCCTTTCTTTGACCGTCCTCTTTAATTATTCCATCTTGCCAACCAAACTATACATACGACGGTGGATAGTTTCTATTGCAATACATAACAAAGGGTTGATCTATTTTTTACCCAGATTTAGGTTTCTCCTATACATTTTGACCCTCCTTCCTCCCACCTATTTCTAGTTACCAATGGGCTGGCCTGGTGGTGTTTTTGTTGTTTTGTTTTCTTGTCTCCTTTCTGTTTTCATTTTTTGTTTTTCATAGGGTTGGGTTTATCCGGACTGTCGAATTAATTCTTGGTAGTGTGGTAGGTCAGGCGACGGTAGGCCGGAGTGATTTGATTTGACTGAATTGATTCATGACATGCAAATTTTTCTTTGCTTTTTGTTATTTTCTTTTGCACGATTCTACTTTTTTATTTACTATTTCCTTGTCTAGTTTTATATAGGAACCACACCTCTGACCTTTTTTGCTTGGTAGTTGTCGTTCCTTCTTGGTTACTTCTACATCACTGCAATACCGTCTGCATTTATATATATTGTGAGGTTCGTTTCGCTGCCCTGATTTGTTTAGTGTTGGGATACAATGAAGGACTTTTTGTTTTATATTTTCCACAAAGAGCTCTTTGCAATGAGCATATAACTTACTAGTTTGCCACTTTTATCTTTTCCTTTCAGTCTTACGGTTTTACGTTTACCGTGGAAAACTTCTTTGAACTATACATATAATAAATTGCGGAAAATGCTATTGTTTCGCCCGTGTAGCACTAGTAAATGTGTCCGGACTTGTTTAAAGGCATAACCATGGTGTTTGTACATCACCGAAACGCACACCAAATTTCCGTATAGGGTTAATACTCAAAAATAGATATGTTTCTACCATCAAGAGATGGCCTGGGACGGCTTTACTAACGTCATTTTGCGGATATGGTGCATGAGGTGTGCACAAAACGAAGCCTGACACATGGCAACAAACACATATCTTGGGTTAGAATGCGTATCGAGGTTTTGGAATCGGATAGATAAACATGCTGAACATCTCAGCGTCTCAATTACGCGCAGTACTCCGTACACGTACAATGCTTCTGCGGTTAGGAGTCAGAGAATGGACTTTCTCATTATTTTGTGTGCTGTGTTCTCGATAATTGCTCGCCAACTAAAAAAACCCCCCAGCTTCCCGACTTACCCTTCCCCTCACATACACTCACGAGTTTACCTCTCCCACGCCATTTCGAACGGCAGCCCCCTTTTTTGTATAAAGATGACCGTCGTCGGTGATAAAATAGTATGCTGCCTTAGGTGGGGCTCACGAAAATGGTGTCCATTTGCCTTCGAGGAATGCGTCTGGAGTCCGTGCAAAGTCTGATTACTGCAGACCATGTGGCTTGCTTGGCTGAGCGAACATAACTATTGCAAACAATAATATCGCTGTGGGGAGTACTCCGTAAACCCTAAGCGTGAATGCAAGCCTACATTGCAGGAATCGATCGAAATGGTTTCGGTAGACTTTCCTTGCCAGACGTGGGTGATATGTGCACTTAGCGGCTTTAACCAGTAAACCCAGATTCGAGAATAAGTGTGCTCGCCCTGCGGGAAATGTTTTGGTTTCTTTTTCTTTTTCCCCCGGCTGCATCATCTTGCCTTGAAGATATATTCCTGTTTCATTGGACATGTTTCAGGTGCCGACGTATCGGCAGTGCACCCGACCTGCATTATGGTTTCGAGTCCATAAATCTGTGGATGCGGGAGCTAAATTTCCATGCATTTCCGCAGAGGCGGGATCAATTGGCCCACGGGTCATGGAATGGTACGTGCGGAAGTTTGCTGCTGGTCCGCAGGAAGCTGTTTCGTGATAGTGTTAATAGTGTTGGCATCGGGAACTTGCGCTCAAGCCCCTCAAATTTTCGTCAATTGTTCTAGACCTTTATGAGATTTATGTTGGTTCATTCACAGTCGTCACAATTTGTAGTAGGTACTATTGTCGCAAGGATCCTTAACGTGCGGTTGGTTTACAACGTTGTAGATACCGGCACACGCAGTTCCCTAGGATTTTATTCCTGGCAAAAATATTTATCTTGGCTGAAGACTGATTGTATCAGTAAACTTATCAAGTTAAATTTGTTGTTGCATACTAACTATTTTGAGAGACCTAAATTCCGGGGCTGTCATGAATCCGAGTAAATCGCTGCGCAGGAGAAATTGGCATTTCAACTGTGTTTTCGGAGTAATCTTAAGCTTTCCCGCAGAATTTTCGTGACATGGAGAGGCGGCACAGAATCTCACCAGGAAATTCATATTTCAACGAATGTGTGAAAAAGGGTCTGATTTGATATTATGTACTGAACTTACAGAGTACAGTACAATGGACAGCGTGGAGGACCCTGGAGCAGATATCGGTGAACCTGATAACAGCATTTCAGTTTAATTTTAGTGTTAGTCAAAACTTTTGATAGAGTCATCATTACTCCGAATCGTCTCCATATTCGTACCGCTACGGAGTACCTACGGAGGTTTCATGGAGCCCAGCCTTTCAGCGAAAATGGGGCAGGTTTCATTAGGTATCCATCTGAACATTAACATTCTTCCACCAATAAAACAATGACAAAATGGCATTTATCGGAGGCGGAGAGCCCTCCTTGGATACATCTTCCGTAGCTCTAAATTGGTGAGCCAGTAGGGCTCGTTGAATGAAGGAGGAGAGACACACAACCCACAGCAAGGGATTTATGTTTAATGTGATCTGCTGTTGCGGGGGTGTGGAAAATCAAGTGCAGGTCAACGAAATTATTGGACAGGTAAAGAAAAGAGGTTAAATAAAAAAAGAAAGAAAGAATTTTTAGAGGTCAGAGCAGCAGAATGACTGCATGGCGTTAAGCCACACTAACCAGGGAAAAGGAATATTCTTTTTAATCCAAAGCAGTATGGATGCAAATCAGGCCGTCAAGTAACTACCCTTTCAGTGAGCCCTAAGATTTGGTTCCAAACCAGCTGTTTCCGATCCCTATCCGCATACGGAGTAAATGCGAGGCAAATTTCGTTGGTACTGCATGTCTGCCGTGGCATCAAGCACTGGCTGTTGATAGAAATGGGCAATGTTGCTGGAGATCAGCGTGCCAAAAGGACCGAACCGGAAGCCAAAAATGTAAAATGCAGCCAGGCCTTCAGGACTTTTATTGGTACGGGTGGTACATGCTTTAGCGTTCGAGTAGGATCCTTGTGTAAGAGGTGCAGTTACATAATGGTATACATATCAGACTGGTGGGTGTGTCCGCAGATGAATCGATGGCGTTCGCATGGCGGGAGTAATATATTGGAGACTATATCAAAGGAAAGAAAAAGAAGTCAACCACATGAAAGCTGTCGCATTGTGGCCTCTGTGAAGCTGAAGAAAGCATAAAGAACACTAAAAATGTGACAAATTCCCCAAGATAGGAAAGCGGATTATCCTACCACCCTAGCATTCTACTAGATAGCGTGAATAAATGTGGAAGAAATGCGGAAGAAACCCTTTCGTTGAGAAAAAATATTGAGAGGTGTGCTTTCATCACGGTAGTTTGTACGCTCTAGGGATTAATATAGATAGTATGACTCCAAGGCTGGTCGTCAATGGGGTTATGCTAGCGCGACACAAGTATTCTTCTAAACGAAAATTCGCGTGGTAGTCCCAAAACTTGTATAACGATAATGAAAACATATCGAGTGTATGTGGACTTCAGATAATGGGCTTGATGAAATCGGCCCGTACCGGCTGGAACTTCGCTGAGGTGAAAATTCTTGGCCCTCCAAACATCCACAACATCAAATGATATGCTCGAGGGACGGATGAATCAATGTATTAGCCAGGCTGCGTCATCGCATTTCACATTCCAGGCCAGCATTCTAGATCACACCGGGATGTTGAATTGGACAATAGGCCAAAAAATAGTAGTATGAATAAAAAGTATTGAGCACTGCGGAGAAAATCTGTAGCTGTCGGGAAGGGGAAAAAAAGGGGCCAGTGTTACACCAATGGGAGGAAGTATTGCCGGAAACAGGTTCACCTTTTCTTTCGCTTTTCTTATCTGGGCGGATAATGAAGACTGATAATAAATGCGACACGTTTAAACGCATCACGAACTGGAATTGATGAAGTCTGGTAGCAAGCTAACACGGCCCGTGGGGTAGTGAGGTACCAGGGTGTGACGATCACTGGATAGTTCCATAGCGTAAGATCTTCAGACTAGTCCATCCACCAAAGATTTATGGCACGGATCCCTGCTCTGTGGAAAGGCCTCCCGTCTGCTGCCGTCCAGAGCGAGGTTTAGCTGTTTGACGGACAGTGGTTGATGGGAACGCTTTGACTACAGTCAAATCTAAAGTCTTCCCTACAATCTAATTGTGCATAGAGTTTTTGATATCAGGCGGGCCGATAGGGTAGACATACATTCATGAAGCTTTGAATGCCAGCAGCCGTACCCTGGGAGTATGAGACCGGTTTCGAATTCTTCATACGCGCCCTGCCCAGCAATAATAAGCTTTGGACTTCTCACATTTGTAACGACAAAGTCGCCTTGCCGCACCCAGGTTGTGCGCCTTGCTCGTCGCGACTTTGGAATATAATTGAGGTCTTTAAGCTCTATAGTCCAGTAAATTACTATTATTTCCAACAGCCTCTTAAGGAGTCATCCGCCAGTGCCTATTCTAAAGGAACGACATCAGTTGAAGCTGATTCAGCGCTTTTTAGAAATATCTGCATGTGAGTACTGACCTGTCGAATGAAATACCGGATACTTACAATGTGTAATTTGAGTAGCTCTGCCATCATACCCTCAGAAGATATACATCTGCGTATTGCCATTCTTGATTTCTCCCGAAGAATTGTGACTTTTTTTATAGACTGCGTTCGTGATATTAAACCCATGGCTAAGAAAAATATATATCTGATATGGTATCAGTCTAGTAGGGCCAGGTATGACCGGTAAACGTCTCTCAACTAGCGCAAATACAGTTCAGGCTGGATTATCGGGTTTTGTTTCCGGAAACCTGGCCTGTCCAGGTCTGAAAAACCCGGAACAACAGATGTATGAAGACCCTGGAAGCGTTCGCTTATTCCAGGAGTGTTGTTCCGCCTCTAATACGGAAAGTCGTGAGTGGATACCGGATCAAAGTCCTTTGAGGAATTGTGCAGGAAGCATGTCCATATCAATGGATGAATGGCTAATGGATCGAATTCCAAATTCCCCTGATACGCCAAATTTAGTGCACTGTTTATCTGCCGGGCTCCAGGACGGGGCCATGCATCAACCTGGTTCTACAGACCATGCTATATTAGGCGCGCCGCCCTCTCGACCTATTCGTGGTGAGCATTTGCGGCATGCGACATCCTACATCCATCCGCCTGGGCGTGTGGGCTATGATTTCGGGTACGAGGCTAGCGCTATACCCCATAGCAATTTACCATGTGATCTGGAGGGGCGAGGAGGCCCTTGGCTAACCCCGATGGCGGAGGAAATAGGAGAAATCGAGTCTAGTCTAGGGCTTCCTTCACAGGGATTTTGCTCCGCAGTGGGAGAGATGACACATTCAGGAGCACCGAATTCATCCTACAATACAACGCATAGAGCTAAGGAAAGTTCGTGGGGATACAGTAGCAATGGTTACTATGCTTCCCCTCCACATTCCCCAGACCCGGGACATCCGATACAGGAATGGCCGAAAGAATCTCCAGGCCAAATGAAGCCTCGGCAACAGCGAACTCATGATCTTTCGAGTATTCCTCCAACGATCCCAGCACCTCTGTTCAAATGTGATGCACCGGGCTGCGATGGTAGATTTAAAAGGCAGGAGCATTTGAAAAGGCATTTGAAAAGCCACACAAATGAGAAGCCACACGTCTGCTGGGTTCCTGATTGCAATAAAAGCTTTTCGAGGAACGACAATCTCAAAGTACATTATGCTACAACCCACGGCAAAAAAGGAGGTCGCAACCGATATGTAGCAACATTGGATGAAGACAGTTCAGATTATGATCCCAGCTTCCGGGGGCGTTTAACACCGGATGGTCGACCCCTGAGATGAAAAGTATTTCAAATAACATGGAAAACTCCCCCCTCTCCACAAATTATATGTGTGTCGGTGAAGGGAATGTTCATGAGATCGGTACCTCCGAACAGAGTCAGATGGAGCTGAGGGCGGATGATTGATTGGCGTTGTCCCATGTACGCGCCCGAGACGATGGCGGATAATAACTTTTAAAATGCCATTCCCTTTATGATACATTTCGGCATGGTTTAGATTTGGTTTCGATGGTTTTCATGGGTCCCTGTGGTGTAATATTTTTCATACACGTATATATTCGTTAGGGGCATTGGAGAGAAAATGGTTTCCATAAGAATGCTCCAACTATTATAGCTAAGGATATAATGTAATTAGCAAAGGTATTAGGCGTGTCTTACTGAAGGCTGTTTTCGAATTTTGGTGCCAGAGATGCGAATATTCGAGGCAGATTCATATGATATCAGCCTTCCAAATTCACCCTTGTTTCTCATTTTTTTTTTTTTTTTTTTTGCAGGTATTGGAATTGAAGCTTTGTTTGCTGCTGCTGTCGCGGATTTGTCTTTTACCCATATCATGTCCCCATTTTCCTGGTGCAAGACACCGTTGAGGGATTTCAGATTCTTGAGTTAAAAACGAAAACATACATCCCTGTGCTTCTGATACTAGGTACCGACTTTATTGCCTGCGGTGACCTCCATTCACGCTTCACTAATGGAGTTACACATCCTCCAATCATTTGGCGATTGCGCCCACACCGGGAATAAATAGACATAGCATAGCCGTTTTTCTGGGATTGGAATCCGGAGTATACAGTGGTGGTCTTGCATCTAGGGCCAGGATGGATGGAATGAGCTCAGGGGCAAGTAGGGTGCTGCATCCCAGGCTAAGAGGCGCTATGAGTTTCTACGGTCGAACTGTATTCTGAAAGTAAGTGCAGAGAGAGCACCAATGGGTGGAAGCATTCTGCGGAAATAGAAGCATAGAAAAACGGTAGTCGTTGGTTGTCATAAGCTTTCATTTCGTATGGCATGAACTGTATTATTTTCTAAGGGCCCCGATGTACGCAGATGGTTCTCAACACCCTCAATGGGAAGTCAGTAGGTCGCAACAAATACCGGCCGTCATGTTATGCACATGTAACTATAAAAGTTAGATCGTTGTTGAGTAAACCTATAAATTCTTCAATCTCGCAATGCGCCTCTCCTCTTCTTTCTTCGCATCCACGCGATTTAAGAAGTCCATCCGGCCAAGGTACCCTTCTTTAGCTTTACTATGCACGTCGAGATCATCCTTGATGCCCGCTCGGTCAACATATTCGGCCCAGTCAAGTTTAGATTTCATGACAGTATTCAGCTTAGGTCCTTTCGGCAGTTCACTTGCACCTATACCGCTGGGGGCAGCGAGTTTCTTCTCCCAACTTTTCTTGATCATGTCAGGCGGGTTAGGGTCGAAGCGGGAGTATCTTCGCAGGGGCCGTCGGAGTGGAAGCTGAGCAACAGCAGAGGAGTCGACGGCTCGGTCACCCTCTTTGGCATCGCTTGAAGCCTTCTTCGTCTTCATTTTTGTTGCTTCAGAGGATAGGTAAAGTTTTGCCTCAGCTGAATCTTTAGGCACAGTTTTCTCTTCCGTTATAACTTCACCTGCGAACTTATAGACTCGTTTTATAGTTATAGTTTCTTCATCAGGATAAACCTGGGCCGTGTCGTGCGAGATATCATTTATAGTTTCCCTATCCTTTTGACTGTCTTCACGTGGGGACGGAGCGCTGGGATTCGGGGGAGTTGGACTAGGCCCAGCCGCTTTCATTTTTTCCCACAGTGCATCCACATCCACCGTAGCACCATCAGCTTTTGCTAGAGGACGTTGTTCTTCTTGCCTGGAATGAAATATAATCAGTAAGCCAATCTGAAATATTGTCCGCGCGGAATATCCCAGGGGAAACAGGGCAAACGCTTACATCCGCATCCTCATACCCCTGGTTCTCACGAACCCACCCTCACCGCCACCAACATCATCATCTTCAATCTCAAAATCATCCCCATCATCGGCGTCGTCATCATCCGTCGTTTTCTTCTTTGTCTTAGCGTTCTTCCCCTTCCCCTGCTTTCCACCCTCTCTTTTCCTCCTCGCCTTGTCCATCTTTTCCTTTCCGATTCGTATCGTAACCTCATCACCAGAATCAAATGCAGCATCCACAATAACATCCCCATCAGCAGCATCAGGCGATATCTTCCTCCTTTTTCTGGGTCGATCGCGATCGACATCTACACTTTGGTTATCCTTTTCATCCTCCTCATCTTCCTCATCATCATCAACAGGTGCGTTAACATCGAAATCAGAATCCTCTTCGGAGTTGTAGTATTCTTCCTCCTCCTCCTCCTCCTCCTCTCCATCATGTCTAGTGGCCAGCGTGGGCGCCATGTTTTCAGGCTCGGACAGAGTTTCCTTCGTGACGTCGCCGTGGGCGTTAGTTGATAGAGCTGACGGAGTCATAATTTGCTCTCAAGATTGTGAAAGCGCGGTACGGTGAAAAAAGCGATATCCGTTGGATCGTTGTAGCAAGTTTTATATTATACTACTATCGAATACTGTTTTCGGTCGTTTAGTTCAAGGGGAGATTTTGAATGGGATGGGATTTTCCGTGGTCGATGAGCTGGTATGAACTGGGGAACGATAAAGAGCCGAAATCCTGAGTAAAAGATAAAAGGCTCTCAAGCATATAGGTATGGGGGCACGTGATACCGGGTAGCCCTAGTATCATCCAACAAGGAGGCCTTGCGCCAAGAAGTCGATTACCAAGGTTCAGCGTAGCGGACGTGTTTTTTTATATTCGGTTTGGCCCGCCATTTCAATTATACCAGACGCGGCGACAGGCATTTATTTTAAAATGAGAGCATCCGGACTGGAGCGGCCAATCTAAACCCAATTGGAGAGGCCTTTGCCCCAAAATGTATCTAGGATTTCACAAACGACAAGCCACGGCCGCATAACTACAGTACTACCCTATCATCTTCATTTCATTGTATTTATTACAACATAAAAGCGTGCATATCGGTCGAGGCAAGTCCAGCATATGTATTACATACAAGCCGAAGCAAACGAGACAACAATCAAGACAGATGAAGTACAGAGCAAATCCGAGCTAAAATTTATTTAACATGTCTAACCAATCAACTCAATCTTGTGTCCACCGTCCCTGCGCGATATCCTTTTCTGCTTGAAATGCATGTGGCCCGTCAGAGTAGTCAGTGAAGGCCGCTCGTCCTCTGCAGAGCTACGTAGTTCGGAGATGAATATTCCAAGGCCGATCAACAAGCCAACGCACAGGAAATTGCAATGGTGAAATGCACTCTGGAAGATAAAGGTACCAGTCATTCTCATCTATCACGCTCAAATTACATGTCAGCATCGTGCATTCATAGTACTCAGGATAAAAACCGCTATCCTCCCAGTCGATGATACCAGTAACCATGTAGGCGTTGTTTTTAGATGGATCTTGCTTCATCATAATGTTCTCTCTCCTAACATCGCCGTGGGTAAACACAGATCCATGCATGGTAGCATTTTTATCTTCAAGAAAAGAGTGGAGGAATTTGATATATGTCTTGCTACCATGATGACGCGCGGAGAATTGTAGATCACTGAACTCTCTAGCTGTGGTGATATCTTTCCAGCGAGCGCATTCATTGACACGGTACTCTTTCACTCCTTCTCCACTGATACCTCCAAGTTCATTGCCATTCTCCTGGCGAAGGGTTCTCAATCTACGGAAGATATCATCTAGCTGTTGTTGTATTGACACTTTGTCAATGAGTGAGAGACTGGGCCAGGCCTGCGCTAATGTCATGTCTGGAATATATGACATGAAGATAGCGTGAAACGGTCCGAATCTGATTAGACCATGAGGTTTAGGAGCTGGGATTTCAGGTGCGTGTTCTGCAAGGTACGGCATGGTTGTGTACTCTGTAGTGTCATTGTTATCACCTGTAATCACTTTAACAATGACTTCCTTATTGCACTTGACGACCACGCCTCTGGTAGGGCTTTCCCAGAGTCTGGGTGAGTCCCACAAGCAGTTGTTTGAGGGAGAAAATCAATGTTTGCTCTGCATTCTCTGGTTCTCCCGGGCATGAATACCTCTCAAGAAGAGTAGTAACTGTCTCTGACAATGGAAACACAACGGTGGCGGAATCAGCGAGATCAAGACGTGTGCAGAACTCTGGAGCACTTTCAGCATTCTTTACAATCGATGCTGTACAGCCGGCAGTCGCCATTTTAACCCTGCGAGCATAATTCTTTGGAAAAACAGCTAGCAAGTTAACTTCTGGCTCATGCTTGAGTTGATCACTGAGCTCATGGACTGTTCTGAGATTGATTGTTGCTGCATAAGAAAGCTCACGATACTGAGCTTGTCGATGTTCTCGTTCGTATGAATCAGAGATAATTGACATCAGATCTGTCACTGGATCTTTTTCAAGTGCCGCTTGGAACTCTAGCATAAGCTCGTGGTTCCATTGTGCTGCGATGCTGTGTGTGAGCGAGAGGACCCGTGCGGCCGCAGCGTCATCCATAATTGCTGAGTCAAAGGCTGGCTTATGAGAAAAGAAATGATTCAAGGACGTGTGGAAGGATAGAAAGCACTGGAATTCTGCTGGGATTCCAGCGAGCGTTACCACGTAGATAATTTGTTGGGACTTATTTGCCTGCTGTTACACGTCTTGGACGAATACGGAGCTGAAAACAACAAGGTATCACGTGGAATTCCCATCCAGCCGGAGATTTTGAATCGATTAAATAGCGCGGTTTCTTTAATTTTGGTTTGAACTATTAATTACAGAGTATAAAAACTGGCCAGTGGTGGAACTTAGATACTACTAATGTATGATTTATTCCTTCCTACCAAGAAACGATGAAGTATAAGTGGTCGGCTACAAAACGAAAAACGAAAAATGAAAAACGTAAAACGAAAGAAAGAAAGAAAGAAAGCAAGGAAAAACAATGAGACAAAAAGAAGAAACATACGTGAAAAAAAACCAAAACTCCACCCAATAAACAAGCAGGAAAATAAAGAATGGACAAATATTCAATGACATATTTAACGCTTCGAGAGCAGGCACCGGGCCGAGATATCCCCTAGATAAAACCGCCTCACATGCCCAGCCCCCCCTAGAACAATGAATCCTTCCTATCCAGAGTCTCATCCTTACTCCTCTTACCCGCCCCCATCATTCCACTCTCAACCTCAACCCCAAGCACAACCCCCCTTTTCCGCTCCATCCCAAACTCCAGCCACCACCCTAGCGCTGCCGCAACCCCCAACACAGCCTCCAGCACAATCAAAACGCACATAAGCGCAAACGACGCATGCGTCTCCCTACACAGCCGACCGAATTCGTCCGTGGCCTCGACGGGTTTACCTTCCCCGTCACGCCCGTCCGCGTACCCCCATTTGCACGTCCAGGTCCGGATGGTTTCACCGACGTTGTCGCCTTGGTTTATGCGAGGATCGGTGACTGTGCTGGTGAAGGCAATGGCGGCGATGGCGGCGATGAGGCCGCTGAGGGCGACGACGGTTATGAGAGTGTTTAGGAGGATTATGCGGGCGTGGGGCTGCCAGGTGGGAAAGGTTAGTTTGTGATCGCTAATGTGAAAAAATGAAGATGGGGAGGTTTAGTCATTGAAGGGGGAGGGGGAGCGTACAGATGGGAGGAAAGAAATTATAAGATATGCAAGCGTGAGCAGGGCGATGATGCTTCCGCAGGCAATCAGGGCTGTGGTAGGACGCAGATCAAGCTGCTCGGGCCATAGGACGAGCCCCCAGTTCTTGAACGGGTTTGTTTGCTGGTAGAAACGGAGAGAGCGAACTTCACAACCAATGACGGCGACAGCCACGGCGAAGATGAGGCCGGAGATGGAGATACGGGTCCAGTGGAAGATTTTGGCGCGGCGCAGGTAGGCCGATTCATCTTCGTCTGATGCGGCTAGTGTTGTGGTGTGGGAGCCGTTGTGGGAGTCCACGAGGGATAGTGGAGGAGTCATTTTTGATTTGTGGTGACGGAACGAACGGAACGAAAGTGGGAAATTGTCTCACACCTCCCCGGACAGGTATGTATGTCTCGAATGAAGGGCAAGCTGATGTTGAATTGAGAGGCGCTCTCTATCCACTAACAACCATCACAAAGTACAGAGATAGACGACAGATTTGCAGTAGATGAACAACTGGGACGAATGAGGGCCTATTTTCAAAATTAAGGGAACGATAAATCTATAGGTAGATAATATATCAACGAAAGAAGGGTGAAAGGAACAGTTGAGGCACAGCCTAAACAAAGTGCAGCTCCCAACAGGAAGAACGAAAGTGGAAGTAAAGACGCAACAAAACCAAAGCCAGGAATTCAAGATTGAAAGAGTAGAACAAAAGATGGGAAAACGGAGGACCAAATACAATTTTTAATTTGCTCAGACCGCTGCTTCAACCTTCAATCTATGGCAATAGGGAGAGAATAAACGCATTGTATGTGTGACACGCAGCAAATGCGCGGGTAGGCCACAATAACTTTATCCCCACCCACCCTTCATCTCAGGCCAACTATTGGCTACATACAATTATGCATGGAGGTTTCACTACACAATCTCTGCAAAAGTCAGGCGGCTGCGGAGCTGATTGGGAAAGGAAGGATTATGTCAGGGCGGTTCACAGCATATGCATAACTACATAACTACACAGGATACCCAATCATAACATATATCAAGGGTGATCCCCAGAGTACGGCAGATGATGTGTGGACGAGTTAATATGACGCTGATTCGCCCTGTGATGTTTAGCGCCCTGGTGGAGAATCCCAGAAATCGCCGAATCCCAGCGAGTTTGCATGAAGAAACAAGTTGAACCTGCGTCGAGACAGCGCCAGGAACGCGGAGCTGATTGGGTGAGGTTGAGTTAGGGTTGGACTAAGAGTTTGGTTGAAGTGGGGGCTGTTTAAGCCTCGTTGAGGTTAGCGTCCGGAAGTTTAGATATAAAACTTTGATCTCAAATCAATTGGTATTCGTGAGATACTACATTTTACATAAAACATACCCTTTCTCTATAGCCGGGCTATTAGTAAAATCCCTATGTCGGGATATTAAGATTACTGCCCAATCATTACGCATATTCCCCTTTCCGAAACCAATTCTACTCGCTGGTTTTTAGGTGTTAGATGTTTGCGAAGACTCACAATCAAAGCGGGATTGAATTCATCACAACCTAGGAGTGGAATACAATCGGCCTGTTCTGATACTTAGTTCATTGACCCGTTTAAAAAGAGTGCTGGTAGGGGACCCAAGCACCCTCTACTATTTGTTGAAAAATGACAAGTCGTCCGAGAGGTCCTAAATTTTCAACTCAAACGCCGATTGAGGTTGAAGCTGTATGAGAATGAAATTCCCCGAGACTAAAAATTAAGTCGTGCCAACTTGGAAGATCAACGGGTCTACTCATATCCAGAAAACTTTCCGTACCTAGGAGAACCACAGTGGCCTAAAGCGTCGGTCTTCTGACATCTGGCTTCATAACGTATCTGTTGATGACACCAATGGCTTTCAACTGGCTAATTAGTTGGGTCACATATATACGTAACACCTTTACGCGTGGCCTATACTGTAAAGGAATATCATATACACGTAGCTAATTGTCATCAACATCCTGGTCGTCCTGATGACCCAATGTACTCCAGAAAACCACGCCAACCTACATCCAAGAGGTGGAAGCTGAGAAATATGCAACAATGCGCCCTTGGGAACCACGAGACCTACAGCCCAACACCAAACAAGAAAAGAAAATATACAAAACGTATAAAGGGCAGGACACAATTTCATTGCCCCCCTAACATCCCCACCACCCCTTCCAAAGCCTGCACCTCCTTCCCCTCGATCCTCCGCCCTGCCACCACAACCCCATGCCCATTACCCGCACCGCCCAACTCCCCATTTCTTACCAGATGCATCCACGTCCGACCCTCAATATACTCTCTCCTCTCCTCACGTCTAGGATCTAGCTCCATCTCCTCCATGGATCGAGGCAGGGTGGCCAATTTCGGCCGCAGTTGCGCAAGCATTGCACGCAGCGCGGGGAGCTGGGAGAGGATAAAGGTTGTGTTTGTTGTAATGGGGTTGTGGGAAGGATCTGCGACGTCGCCGATGCGGAGGTGGCGTGCGGTGGGGTCAGTGAGGAGGAAAGAGAGGTCTGGAGCGTCTGCAGTTGGAGTTTGGGAGGTGATGGTTAGTGTTGTTCCATCTTTCTCTTCTGTGGGCGTCGGGCGGTGGGTGTCCTTATAGAGGATTGAGCGCAGTTGAGTGATTATTGCGTCGTTGCGATCGGATTCCTGTCGTAGGGCGCGCTGGAGTTTCCGGGTTTCACGTAGTTTTTGACGCTGGAGGGAAATGGACTCTGGGGTTGGGGCGTTCGGGCCACTGGGGCTGAGGGAGAGTTTCTACAATAAAGAGCGAGGTAAAATGTTAGCAGCGCCCAAGAAATTTGTTTATTCAATGAAATTTTGCCCTCACCTCGTAATGTGTCAACCGCACCCATCCCAGCAGATCCTCGGGCACCGTCAGGATATTCCTCAACACGTAAATTTCAAACTTATCGAAGGCTTTATCGACCGTCGACTCCAGCAGCGTCTCCAATTGATGCAGTCCATTCTCTATCTCCAACCGCGCCTCCGGGTACTGGATGTTCCCATCATCGTCTGTATCTGGAATGGAGTCTGCGGCATGGGAGAAGCCGAGGCGTTCTGGCGGCGCGTTTAAGAGACCTTCTTCGAGACTGGAGATGGCTTGGTAGACTAGGTTGTTTATCGAGTTTATTACGTCGTCTATCAGAGACTAGATGCGGGTAGAGAATAAGTATATATCTCTATAGTCAAAGAAATAGTGTTTAATGCAATGGGGACTTACGAGTGGGGTGTAGCTGAAATGCTCTGTGAGCAGGGCAGTAGTAGTGTCGTTCATTGTTGCGGGATATACTGGACGACAGGCATAATTTGAATCTATACCTTTATTTTGGGCAATTCGCACTCCATTCTTTATCTGCCGCCCAGTTGTTGATAGTAACCACTGTGTATATTTAGATGGCAACACGTGCAGATGAAAGATCGCGTGTCGCGTTTGTCATTTCTGCTGATGACTAAGTTACCTAGAGCGGCGGAGTCACCCGTTACTTTAGCTTAGAATCACTTCATTAAACTCTATCAAACAGTTAATTGTAAGAAAGAGAATTTCTTCATAGTATTTAAGTTTGTGAAGAAAAATGCTCACGAGGTGATTGTAATCATCATGATATGCTAATCTCTTTTCTATAAAAAGATCTGCTTTATCTAACAGCAAGATCGCATTGAAGTGCCTAGCAATCTTGAAGACTCGGTCAAGTGTCACGTCCAGCTTAAGAGGATCGCCATGATTAGTGACCAATTCACCCGCCGATATCTACAACGTTAAGTACGGAATATACTGACTCTTTTAGGATTGCCAGCTTACCGAATAGAGAGGGAGGTTGAACCGCTCAGCAGTTGCTTACCTACTACTTATATACCATACAAGCGATAACCCTCCTCAAGCTCGCATGCTTCCAGCTCAAACCTTAAAACTGTCGCACAGTCACCCCCTGAACAATGGCGTATGGAGGAGTAAAACCATTCGATGTTCCTGGCCTTAACAGCACTCTGAAGGTCCAGGACCTGGAGGAAAGCCATAATATGTAAGTAACGAGTGGAAGGTAACAAACGATAATACCATACGAGAGTGAGTGTCGTAAGTGACTAGCTCGTAGCCTACGACGCCTCAACTCCTTTGACCACAGGTGAGTTGATACATAAACACTAAGGGTCTCCTTTTGTTGTGAGAAATTATCTCCTCTCTGGCAAGCATCAACTGAAAGAGGCTAGCGAGAAGCCATATTCCATGAATCGAAGCAGCAAGGCATGGTCACATGATAATACGAGAAGACCTCAATAATTGATCGGTCCAGATACTGCTAGAATATCAACAGCGCCTTCTCTGAATTGGTTGCCTCTCATGCTGTCATTAGGCTCATTCTCGTTTCTGGCCATTCGCGCTTGCAGAAACAGGGCCTATTTAAATCTCGCGACGCGGAACCTCTCCAACTACGAACCGGCTTTAGTACCAAATACCACCCTTCATCGCAGAATAACCACAATGTCAAATGCCCTGGCAGACTCTGGGGAGTACATCGGCCAGTCTGGCCACAGTTATAGAATCGAACGGGTGCTTCAGGAAGAGACATCTCCCTTACAGCGGGTTTGTCTTGCTACGTGAGTTAGCACTGATTACTCCTTCTCAAGGTTACGTACTCACGACTCTCTCAGCGCTGGCGACCGAAAGTTCATATTGAAGTATATTCACACAGTTAATTTCGGGGACCTTCAAGAGATAAATAATAGACTATGCAGGGGTGCTAATCATGTCCGTCTCGTTCAAGACACCATCCCAGAGAAGTCAATGTTCGTCTTCGAGTACTACGCGGATCATCTCTTAAATCTTACTCAGAAGGACTTGCCTCTGAAAGTGAAAAAGAAGATCCTCAAGTGTGCTCTTCGTGGAATCGCAGAACTCCATGATCATGATATTGTTCATACAGGTAGGTTACACCTTTCACGAAACTGTGAGTGGTGACTTATTCTGGGTAGATATCAAGCCGAACAATGTTTTTATCGACTGGAAAGATGACCGAGATGGAATTGTTATTGATCGAGTCAAACTTGGAGATCTTGAAGATGCCGCGCATATCCCTCCTGGGTCACATATGATTGGAAAACAGGTGGGGAACTGGATGTGGAGGAGTCCCGAAGCTCACGCTAAAGGACCAGTGAATAAGCCATCTGATATTTTCTCTTTTGCTCTTGTCGTAAGTTTGTTGTAAATCTCCACGCCTATAAACTCTTGGATTCTCACTCACTATATAGTGTATTTATGCGATGCATAAACGCGTCATATTTGCCGTTGGGGAAGAGGAGTTGGACGAAGGTGTGGATCCTTTGGCTATTGTAATTGAGCGCCAGATCTCGTACTTTGCAGATGAAGACGCACTGAATGGGTTTTTGAAATACCTTGACGATAATCCCTGGGTTCGCGTGTTTGAAGTAATCCGGGATGGTTTCAACAAAGACAACCCGCGCAGACCATTTTTTCTTTGGAAGGGTGTTGACGATGATTTTAAAAGTTTTATCTGTGCAATGACAAATTTTGATCCAGAAAAGAGAATCACTGCTCACGAAGCGTTGACACACAAGTGGTTTGAGGATGTTTGAGGTGAGCAGAGAAGCAAAGACATGTGAAATCAGTTACTCTAATCTGATCTTCTCAAAACGGGTGACTCAGGTGCGCATAGCTATGCAGCAACAGCAGAAGTGACTTGAGTTTCCCTGAAACAATAGAGCTTTCTAATTAGGAGAAAAGAGAGAGTGACGAGCCATTAGATAACATAATGTTTTTACTTTGCCGCGAGCTTAGAGAACAAAAGAATAAGAATTTAAATTGTATGATGATGAGCAGTTCCTTACTAACCTGGGTTTTTTGTAGTTAACGTCGTGGTGAAAAGTGAGCTCTAATTAGCAATGAAAACTGCTAATACCTCATCTATAAAAATGAGTTAAAGAAGAGAGCAAGGCCAGGTTTCATGAATATAATCTCAAAGTAAAATGATATCCATTTCTTTTATTGCGGTGCAGTAGATAAACTTGAGGCGCTCTCTAACTTCTGATAACTCCTATGTACATACAAGGTATGCTCAGGTTTGGCACTTTCTTGCCTAACTTTTTGCCTTTTGAACAGTTCCCTACTTATTTCTAGGGTATTAATTATCCTCTCCTGGTTCCTCGATCTTATGAGTTTGGGTTGACCGAGTACTCATGCTGAAAGTGTCACATCGAGTGATTTACAAAGCTAGGACGACTGATAGAAGCAAAGCTGAAAGGAGGACTAGCTATATGCTTTTCACTCCCTGGTCTACGCTAATGATCCTCCGAGAGACCGACGGGGAGCGACCGTGAAAGACCGCATTATCAATTGGATTTGTTAGCTGATGAGCTAGGGGGGCAGTTTCATTAATCAGATGAGAGCATATTAAGCGAGCTTGAAGAAACAGTGCCTACGAGCTAAGAGAGATTTCTATATCATCTACAGTACACTCTTCACATTTCCTGTTAATGTAGAGCTTGCGATTTGACTAAATTTTAACTAATTTTCATCAATTATTCAACTACAATAAAAAAAAACACAACTCATTGAGGTTCAGCGTTCAAACATGCAGCGTTGCCATCAGATACAATTACTAACAGAGAAACATGAAGAAGAAAGAAAGAGAGAGAGAGAGAGCAAAGCACCCGCATTAGTTCTAGAATTCGTTTTAGTTCACCTGCCGGGAAGGTAAACTCCGAAATAACATCTCATTAACATAAAACTGAGACGCAAGAACGTGTTGAGTCAGCTAGACTTTCAAAATCAATCATGTATTGTGTGCTTAAATGTGATTTGCAAGGTTCTTACAAAAGACTGTGAGATTGATAATTGTGTGTGCTCTGACTGAATTCTTTATCTTTTCTCTTTATATCACAGTGTCAGTGAGTGATTGCTTGCGTTTAAGCAGAAATGATAATACATAGAATCTTAACTAAACTGAATATCTAGTTTAGAATCTTAACAGTAAACTCATCTGCAAGTTATTTAATTATTTTATTGTTAACTTTTTTTTCTATAGTGGATGAATTCAATGGCATTAGGGGGGAGAGAAGCGAGAAAACAAACGGTAATAGAACCAGGATGAAACAATCGAGCTACATATATAAAAAATGCAAGAGTAATCAAGTAAAATTAGGTGGGAAAACTGGAACAAAAAGAAAATGAAAAATAAAAAAAAGGGGCTTTCTGCACCTTGATATGTGCCCAAATCTCTGCATCATTGACAGCAAACACCAACTAGCCAACCGGTCTTTGTGATTCACATTACATTTTTCTATCTATCTACAACCCAATAATTGCAAAGGCGGCAAGTAACAACCCAAAAACGCCAGCAGTATGAGACATTTGCTTAGGTGCTGCGTTAAACGTAGCCGAGAACGGATCACCGCCCTCGGTCGGTGTTGGGCTGCCTGTCGCAACTTTGGATGGAAGAAATCCTCCAGATGGACGTGCTATTCCGCCACGGTTAGAGCCAGTTGGGAATGCGCCCCCAGTCGGGAGGGTCGTAGGGCCACCACCGGAAGGCTCTGCTTTTCCCGTCATCGCGAGGGTTCGGAAAGCTTCAATGCCCCTATCTTGTGCTTCGGGGCTGGAGAGAAAGGGAAAATACGTTAAATATCATAGTACCCAAAGTGTTGGTTGAATTTTTTTTTGGCGGAGGGGATAGGGCAAGAGATAACATACGGATTGATGACCATGACCATGCCATTCTGGCAGTGGTTTTTCTGGCCACAGAACAGCCACACGGGACTACTGTCGTTTATCATGATCGTGAAGACGGGCATGGTCTCGGAATCTGGCGATACCGCTAGGAACCCGGATCGGATACCTGTGCCACCGTCGATAGGGGAACATGGGTTTTCAAAAGTAGACTGCACAACGGAGTGATTCTATATAGAGCAGAAGAGATTAGAATCCTGTTTACTTTCCCAGTAAGTCCGGGGGAGATCTCAATTAGAATTGCTTCTATCTTACTGCTGGATGGAACTGAAACTGGACCATTGAGCCAGGTTCAGCTACCAAAGAGTCCGGATAGAATCTTTGGCTACCCTCTGAACTGCCGACTTGGACAGTATACACTGTAACCATATCATCCGGAGACTGCCTCTTCATAGGTGCCCATTCAGCGATCACTTCATCATCGATCTGCGCATGGATTCCTGCTGCCAAAAGCAGAGTTGATGCCAGCACTCCGCAGAACAACATTTTCTGGAGCTGTTGTTTTTTGGGTTATTTAATTTGCGTTTGTAGAAGAAGGGAATACAAGCGGTGACCGTTCGTGGAAGGGACTGAGGAAGAGAAAAAATAAATAAAGTAAATGCAAGCGACTAGCGCTTTGGTATAGTCGAAATGAATGAGTGAAAATATAAGTATAGATAGGTGAAATGAAATATGAATGTATATGAAAAGAAAGAGAGGGGAGAAAAAATGGCGAATAAAAGGAGGAAATGAAGATGAAAAATGAAAACCTGGATTTCTCACCGAGATATGGTGAACGAAAAGGAAAAGGTGAGAGGAAAGCTCGTGAACAGAGGAAAAGTATAGATTTAAGACGCATGGAGGAGATTATACAAGTTCCTAAATGGTGGCTTTGTGGAAACTAGGGGTTGCATGCACAATGGGACTCGAGCCGTTGCAGATTTCCGAGTTAGTAGTAGCAATTGGCACCCATGGCCCTGAGGATAGCTCAAACGGGAATAGATACGTATCCAAAAGGGATACAGAGACAGAATCATGTTTCCTTTCGGTTCAGAGGTTAGGAATCAGAAGCAGTTGATGTCACAGCCGTTGCGCCCTTCGCCCCTAGTCCTAAGTGCTACTGGCAGCGTAGCTTCAGGGACGGATCGACTGTCCTGTATAAAATGCTGCACGAGAATTAAATAGATACCTCATTCGACGGGAAGGTTTGGTAGTTCGAAGAAAAACAAACATGTCCAACAGTAGTAATCTCTCAACATCTACATAGCACTAGACCATTGATATCGCTGCGAATGACCATAACAGAAAGTTCGTGCGACTGAAAGCCCAGAAGTCCTGGGCAGTGGAGTGCGCAATCCTGACTCCATCTCGTCTTCAGAACGGATAGCACACGCCGCATTCTAATCGGGAACGATAGTTGTTCCATGCACGGATGAGGTTGTGATGGTGAAGCATAGAGGAGTTTGAAGAGTGTTGCATTTCATGTTTGAGGTCAAGCAAACACCTCCTGGGAGCGTTTGCTTGGTGGTGGCTGGGCACTTCAGCAAGCTCAGCGCGCGCTATGTCATGAGCCACAACGGTTTCTTTTGTTAGATATGACAGCTTTTGACAGGTCTCCAGATGTAAGTGCTACCTTTTATTTTACAGTAGCATTCTTGAACTGTATTGGTACCCCGCCAGCAAGTAGCTGGTTTCAAGAGTTGGATTGTTGTTCCTCAAGTGGTAGGTTCTGTGAGCGTGAGGCTCTTAGCGCCATAACCATCATTTGATTAGTACCTAGATTAGTTTTACTCCTTATATACC
This sequence comes from Emergomyces pasteurianus Ep9510, assembly GCA_001883825.1. Lineage (NCBI taxonomy): Eukaryota > Fungi > Ascomycota > Eurotiomycetes > Onygenales > Ajellomycetaceae > Emergomyces > Emergomyces pasteurianus. The sequence continues at coordinate 151,989 of LGRN01000007.1, read as the reverse complement.
CAGGGACGCATTCCTAATTCACAACAATGCGGATAGCTGGAATGGAAAAACGAGTTTTGAATTTCGTTTCTAGATTGCTTGCTACATCTGAAATGCTTTGAGAAACACAACGTTGGAAAACCCTTCTTAATCATAGTCCTAATTGCAATACCGTAGCCAAAGTCCGTAATTTACCTTTACACCAGTGAAACTGATCCACCCATCCGAACATAGCCGTGTATAAAATAAAATCAATCGTAAATCAGTCGCAAAGCCTGTCCTGTTACGGAGTACATAAAATTCATCTACAGATATCTACCAAGAATCAAAAATCAAGCACCATCTGCGGAGCCAATTTCTCCAAGTCCTCAACCTAAAGTTCAAGATTAACCACCGTGAATTGAAGAAACAATTAGATTAAAATTAAAAGGACAGGAAAGATATACCTCCAAATAACTATCCACCTTCGCCCGCGCTCTTCCTCGCGCATCCCGACTGCCGGATTTACTACTCTCTCCTTCCGTCCTTTCATACGCTGCCCGCGCCAACGCCTCCCGCACGAATATATCAACGTACTTAGCCACCACCCGGCCAGCGTCCTTAGCTATCTTGGTCTTATCATCTTGAAAGTGGCGGTGTAGGAGCGTCGTAAGAAGTTTGGAGGGAACCAGAGGCGTCGAGGACTCGAGTTCTTCCCTCGGGTCTATGGGAGCGGATTCGGTTATTTCAGCAAGGATGTAGTCTGGTTCGCTGGAAGGGGAACGGGAGCGGGAGTCGGATTCGTTATCTGATGACTGCCTTGAGGCGAGCGTTGATGAAGGGGAGTGGTCTGGTGTGGTTCGGGATGGTGTACGGGAGATGCGGATGTCATCGTCGGGGTCATTATTTCGAACAGCCGAAGATTTTCGACGGGATGCAGAGGAGGAGGAAGATTTTTGCGTGGTTGTACGGGCGGTGGGCTTGGGTTTTGTTTTTGATTTCGTTGTCGTTGATGTTTTGGAGATGCCACTTGCCGTTCGGGGGCGGGGAGGATTGAATGGAGGGCGTTTCCGTTTTGGCAGGGTTGTGGGAGGATCCATTGTCATTGGGGTAAAGGGTACTCTATAAAATACTGCTCAATGACTGAATTCTCATAGCGTTGGAATCGTAGTATAAATGGAGTACGGAGTACAAATTATCATACACAGATGAAGATATGACGCGCTTGTCGCGTCTCAGGAACCCCGAAAAACGAGACCACGTGATATCGCGGTTTTTGGGCTGCCTTCCAAGGTTGATAAACCGAAAAGTTTTGAATGCAGATGTCCAGTAGCTGACGCTCCGACTTGCGATTGAAAGATGAATATATACAACCACACCCACTGGAAACGAGAAGGGAGAAAGTGGAGTACCTTCAAAGAAGCCAACCGATGTTTTGGATCTTGGCTGCATTTGGAAAGGATTTCGAGGCATGACCAGAGAATGCCTCTTTCTTCCGAGGAAAACATTCTCTATTCCTCTTTGATATTCCACTTTCTTTCAATATTTCTTCTAGTAAGTCCTTACGGAGCCAAAACATAACAATTTAGAACCATTATAACTCCTAGAACCACCGCAAAAGCATAATTGCGCGCCAGCGGCAGAGTTTTCAATGCAGAAGCGCTTTTAGCATTTTCTCTACGTTATAAAATAAGTATATTTTGGGTGCTACAGGCATGAAAACAGCAATTAATCTGTGAAAATCTGATTGGGAGATTGGCCATGGTCACCAACCAATACATCTCATCAATTGCGAAACTGAACCCCTTATACTCCGTACTTCAGAAATAAACTAAGAATGCCCGCCTTCCCTAAGCATATGTTCGCCCAATTCCATGCATGGGCAATTGTGGGTAGTAGTAGCTCCGAATTTTAAGTAGTCCTTGTATTATATTAATTTATGTTTAGCTTACTCCCCTGGTGGCCGAACAATCGTCATTGCCAATCCTGCCTCCTCCAAGACCTTCTTCGTCTGCTCCCACGGCACTCCAAAAAGGCCGGCATTAAATCTACACCCCCATAGTTCACGTGGCTGCTCTACTTCTTCTGCTTCACCCGCCGTCAGTGCTGTCTTGCTACTAAAAGTAGCAGCACCATCTGCTATCTGCCGCTTCAAGTCGTCTAAAGCGAGCATCGTATTTGCAAGAATAACGTCAGGCGGGCTCCTATTCCGCGGCCCGTAGTGCCATGATGTAAATATGCAGATGATCCAATGCTTTCTCCCCGCCAGCCTTGACAAAGCTGTGGGTCGTCTGGAGATATTCAATGCGCCGCGCCCTCGTCCGCGCCCTCGCCCACGGCCGCGGGTTGATAGGGGTAGTAGTGGGGGTGCTTCTCCCGCTGACCCTAGTTGAGGCTGCGACTGTGGTTGATAGTCCGCTGCCTGCGGTGGAATTATTAGCGCGGTGCCCTCGGGTAACTTGAGAGCGCGTGGCTGCTGGAAGGTTGTTTCTATGCTGGGGATAAGAGTCGGCTTTTTATATGGTTGTGTTTGAACTTGCGGGTGGGAGAGGTATTGTTGGCAATGAGAGCGGAAGATTTGGTAGGCGGCGGGGTACTGCGGGCTCTATGTTAGTAAAAGTAATGTATCATAACAGTAGAAAATCTTTCTGTTCCAAATAAAATACATATGCAAACCTTGTGCTTAAAAGTTTCTGCGATCCCTTTTCCCCATGACCCCTGGCAGTTACATGCATCTGTTCATGGGTTGAGATTGAGTTAGCAGGGATGAACAGCCAACAGACAGTCAAAAGCAGAGCCGTGGCGGTCAAATATCTCAGAAGCGAGGGAAAAAAAACGAAATTGAAAAAACGTACGAATCAAAGCAGCACCCTCTGGGGCATCAAAGAGATCACCCTGTATTTCAGTGATGAGGCTCATGTTTCTTGATCAGGGAGGGCCGGATTGCTCCTTTCTTATTCTACTACCATGTAACAGAAGTAGGATGTTATATGACAAGTGATTGGAGAGCGAAAGTGAAGACGAAGAAGAACAATAAGAGAAAGGTGTATAGGGCGGCCTGTCTTCTGGATGATGTGGAAGCGCTTGAGTCATAGAGATCAACACTGCGGGTATGTAAATACTAATTTAAAACAAGTAAATATTCTATTAAACAGAATCGTTACATTATTTATGAGTACTCCGTAGAGCACTTAATGAGAAAGAAATGAAGTAACAACCTTCTATAACAAGTTCACTTGTAAAACATTTTCATCATGAAAAATAATGTAGATTTCTTCTTACCCACCAGTAGGAGTATTATTTTTACATTAATGTTTGTTCCTTTGTGAAACGCTCGGCTGATTCACCTGCGTACTATTTATTTATCTTGCAAAACTAGTTCAAGATATAACATGTTTTATTTTTATTTATGTGTATATCTATGTGTATATACTTATGATACTAGGCATGTTTCCTGCCTTAATAAATACAAAATAAAAAGACCATGTAAAAAAATGCTGACCGAAATTCTAGAACCCCAGCGAGTTACATCCACCACCACCGAAATTTAGAACCTCAAAAGGCGCTTATATCCCTCCCACTCCTGCAGAGTACAGTACATATATTGCAAGGGCGACGAACTCATGGCCTTTAAATTGATGTTATGACGGGTAACAAAACCAAATGGTCTGGGGGAAAAAAAATAGTAATAGAGGAGAATTAAAGAAAGGAAAAATAAAGACAATAATAAAGACAATCTTTTCCCATAAATGCACGCCTGCCAGGTCGCAGAAGTGGACCTTTGACAGTATGAGTTACACGATACCATCCGTGCCATTCCCATTCAAAACTCAACCTCTCAGCGAAAGAAAAGCTGTCTGATGCTCTGACATTTCTTAATAACGCGGTCCCTGCCTCTGACCCCCTGTTTGAGAGAAGAAACAGGCTCATCCTCCCCGTCTGCGAGGGTGGGGTCTGTGTTGTTCCCTTCGCCATTGCTGGTGAAGCACTGCAACCCATGGACAGATGTGCCGGGGTCGACGACGCTGTTATTACCATTCGACGTGTTCGACTTTATCTTGCGGCTGACGGTGCGTGAGATGCTCTTGAAGAGACTATGCTCGTCGTTAGAGGTGCGTTCCAATTGGTCAATCTCATCCCTGATGGTTGAGCCGTTTGTTGCGAAGTTCTCTTCCGCCATGGATTCGAACTTGATCACGCCGCGGTTGCCGGGTATGTCGAAGATGTCGAACATGGCGGCCTGGATCAGGACTGTGTGGCGTAGGTTGGTTATGGGTGCGACTGAGCAAGGTAAGGCGGAGACTGTGGCCAGGTAGGCGGGCTCGTAGCTGCTGGCGAGCATCAGGCAGCAGTTGTGTTCGACGTAGAGGAGGATTGAGGCCTCTGGGCGCTGGAAGATCAAGGCGAGGTTGAAGGAGAGTTCTGATAGATTCTGAAAGTCATTTTCCAGCTGCAGATTGGGTGTGGTTAACTTGGCCAATCCCGCATATTTTCATATATGTGTAATATATATCCCCCAAGCTACAGAGGGTAGCAAGGGAAAGCAAGCAAATAAAAGGGGACATATATCTTACAATGACATTCGTCTTAATCTCAACGACGACGACGGAGTCCTGATTGACGCGGTGTCTAGGGGTATGATAGGGCTCTCTAGACGTGAACACTTCGTTGAAATACTGGCTTCTCTTCCTCGCGATGTCCAGCTGGCTGGAGGACTTGCTCAAGGGGCGATTAGGATATCCATCAGTGGGAGTCCCGCGAGTCAGCTCCTTGGTGATGCTGTCGCTTCTCTCGTAGCCTTTGGTACCCCCAATGGCGACTCCAATAGTTGATACACGTGGTCCTTTATGCAGGCGTCGATTGGGCTTTGTGGCGGAGTGTTTGTCCGGCTTGACCGGGTTGCTTTGAACAGAGGAGTTGAGAGACACCAGGGTTGGGACTTTTTCCATGGGAGTTGGGTCTGAGATACAGCCTGAGTGGGAGCGTGTTGGTGACGCCATGATCAGGTGAAAGTTCTATAGCAAGTAGCTTTGAATTGCGGTTGCGTTTAATAAAGAGCGAAAAATGAGAACGACAAGAGGAAGAGGAAAAAAAAAAAAGAAAAGAGAAGTTGTTGTTTTCTGCGGCAGACAATAAGCTGAAAGAGATTAATGTGCTCCCTGTGTTATTAATGAGTTGTGACTTGTACACTGTAAAGTTGTCCGAGAGATACAGGGTAGTCATTCACCCCGCTGGTTTGATGAAGAATTCTGAGAGAAAGGTGATTGCATTCAATTCATATTAAGTATAGAACTGCAAGAAATTTCAGTATCTGCATATCAGAGGCTTTGTGTATACAGGAGAGGAAGGCGCTGAGAGAAAGACAGAAACAAAGATAACAAGAAGGCATCAACCTGGATATGTTCAAACACATCCAAGTGAAGATTTTTTATATATAAAAAACTCAAGAGTAGAATGCGTAGCAGAGCTATCTCAGTAGGCTGGAGACGCATTTGGTACCTTTGAATCTATGTTCGTAACCAAGTTGGAAACAAGCGAAAGGAAGAAAGCAAAGAAAGAAGAAAAATATATATCTAGACGAGAAATTAAAAATGAAAAGAAAGAATCTGGGCTTCCATCAGTCGCATTCCAAGCCCTAGCATGCGTAGGGCGGGATATGGGAGGTGAAGTATGTCCTGTATATCCACAACGATGGACGCAGCAGAGTCCTCGAAGCGATGCGATGCGGTAGCCAAAAAAAAAATAAAATAAAATAAAATAAAATAAAATAAAATAAAATTGACAGAGGTTAACTGTCATTATCCAACAACTTTTTATGTGTGTATGCCCGCATTCAAACACGAGAAGGGTATGCGATGCTCATGAGGGTATATAAAAGGCAGAACGATATAGCTTTATTTGTTGCGCTGTGACCTGCTTGTTTACCATAAAAGTGAAGATCTATTATTTTTCTTTAACCGAAACCAAACACATATATTCAAAAGCATCTATCATGGTCTAGAATGTTTTATTGAATAGATCGACATGTTCCACATTTGACGAAGAAAAGAGATTTATTCTGCGCGCATCGGCGGGCTGTGTAATGTTGATATCGGTTCCCCCTTGGGTGGGTGCGATTTTAGGGATCCAGTAGGTTGGGTACATAAACTTATAATTTCCGGGATGGGTTTCTTACTTCTCCTGACAAGTCCCCCATAGTTTGGGCTGAGTTGTTCTCGCCGCTGGGGGAAATGTGGATTGCCAATAAGGGTAGCGGACATGGTGTGTGTTGCATAGCGCTCAAAAAGGGAATCCCTCGGTGGCGAAGCCAGCTAGGCACAGGGCATAAGCAAATAACTCTCACGAATGAGGCCCAGGAGTGACATATCGTTTCGTCAGGCGTGAGATATACCTGGGTAGGAACCACCGGGCGCACACACGCACCTGTGTGTGCGCGCAGACCAAAACTCAGCCACTAACCAGTTTATCCGGTGGCGACACAAAGGTGGAATTTTCCTTATCAGAACCACTCAACGCCCCGTCTGGAGTGCTGGCTAAGCCATTCTCGTCTCCTTTTCTTTCTTCTACTTCTCCTCCTCCCTCAGTCTCCGTCTTCCCAAGCCTTGCCGCCCCCTTGTTGTTCGCAAGAATATCTCTCTTTTTGGGCTGCATAGCTCCTATCTGTAGCGCCTCCTCTGGTAGCGGGCGCACGTATGGCTGACACAGCCACCACGGCCGCTTGTATTGCGCCACGGTAGCCTTCGAGCTAGATCGTTCTTTTTCGAGGCTTGTTTCTCCTTCTCTTTCTTCTTCTTTCTCGAAACGCTCTGGATATGCCTCGTACTCTTGGATCCCAGCTTTAACAGCGTCCTCGACAAGCGAAACGATGTTTTCGAACTCGGACATCCGGCCCGCACGGCATTTTGAGAGTGCGTCACGGATGTGGGTGTGTTTGGAGATGAGGGGGCGGAGAAGTTGGAAGAGGTGACCTTGGATGGAGACTAGATTGGGCGAGGTGGGTTTGGGGTCATCCCTGGCCCTTTTGCGTTTCTTCCTTGGGGGTTCAGCTTCGTGATCTGCACCGTTTCCCATTCTGTTTTCAGCTTCTTCGGCGGCTGAGGCGATGGAGATAGAGGCTGGCTTCGCGCTGTTGTTTGTGCAGGGGGGGGAGGAGGAGGAGGAGGTGGTGGTAGAAGACACAAAGAGTGGTTTCCTTTCAGGTGGTGGAACCTCAAGGACATATCTGTAGATAATATCCATATAACGACGCAGGACGAAATCAGAGCGGTAACCCCCTTTCCCATCCCTTCCCACCCAGTACTCAGCGCCATCATTCACCTTGCCCCGGCTCCCTGACGGCGGCATACTGAATATCGTCGGATCACACAAATTGCCCTCCGCACTCATCACTCCATCCGCCCCCGTAGCGTCCAAACACCGCTCAATATCCCCATGGCCCAAAATATTCCCATTAGCAAAAATCACAGTATCAGCCGGTAGGTTATCTCGCAGGTAACGAATATACGACCAATCCGCTAGGCCGGTGTTATGCCCCTTCTGCTCACGCCGCCGCCCGTGCACGGAAATGATACTCGCACCCGCAGAAAGTATCATCCGCGCATACTCCAGTGTTTTCTCCTTGGACTCCTGGATGCGGAATTTCGCCGTAACGGGTATCGATAGCTCTGTATGTAACGTGTTTATGAGCTTGTATATCAAGTCCGGGTGCTCTTGCAGAAATGCGCCGTAGTGGCCTTTGCGGGCGATTCCTTGTGGGCAACCGAGATTTAAGTCAACGGCGTCGCAGAAGGGTTCGACGGCGCGGGCGGCTTGGAGGAGATCGTCTGGGTCGTTGGCGCAGAATTGGACTATTAGGGGCCGGTCAAGGGCGGGGTTGCCGTCTAGATATGGGATGTCTGGCTGCGGGGATTCTTCCGGTTCAAGAGCAGCTGTAGATGTTGTAGCGGTGTTGGACTTGCGCTTTGGGCGCGTTGCTTCGAAGTGTTGCAGGCGGTAATTGGGGCTTTCTTTGAATAGGCGCGCATGAAACATGGGAGAGTAGGCGAGGAGAGGATTAGGGGAATCCGGGTCCATGAAGGATCGAGTGAGCATGCGCCATGCCTAATGATAACCTCGAATTATTAGCGTTGTAACGACGGACTGTACACGATTTTATGAAATCAAACGAGAGGGATATAAAGACCAAACCTACAAATTCCGACCTATCTACCATGGGAGCCAATATCATTTTCGGGCTTCCCAGGCTCTTGTAGAACTCCCTGCCGAGCAATTTCTTCCGCGTCAGCTGTGGAGGAGCGGAGGCCATGCTGGGCTTGAGGAGGACGCGGAGCTTCGCCCAAGATGGGGCCCTGAGGAAGCGGGAAAATGCTATTTTGGCCCCGTTAGTTGGAAGAATAGCTATAAAGAGAGCAAGCGAACAGAAGTCATATGTTTATTAAACGAAGAGGTGTGCTGGGCCTACTCTTTGGATGTCCTCGTGTTCGGCCTCTTTTTTTTTTTTTTGGCTTTGGCTTTGGCTTCTACTTTTTTTGATGTTCAGAGCTACGGGCGGAGAAACTTTCATCCATGCGGATCCAGAAGAGGAACCTGAATGACGTACGGAGTAAGGAGTACGGAGTAAGGAGTACACACTCGATTTGGATGTTTGTAATTTCACCAGCAGAGTGTAAATAGGGCTTTCATCAATTACACCTAGATACCGCTATACAAATGCATTCTATCTAGATTTTTGATCTTTATAAAAATCTATAAAGATTCATGAGATTCCTTGAATGGGAACTTGGCGAGGAGCGCTCGAATGGAAACGAGTAAGAGAAGTCAAGCTCGGTACGCACTGCACAGTACGGAGGACACATATATATTGCCTGGTGTACATAGGTTAAACAAACAGTGGGAGCCCCTAAGGGTGGTTCCTGTATGCGAGTGGTTGGTTAATCCGGAAGTACGGATACTCTGTAGTAGTTAATTCAATGCTAAATTAATGCCCCAGATTTCATCATTAGGCAAAACCTTTCTTCTTTTCTGTAGTTTCTAAATATAACTGCTCGCTCGTTGCTGTTGCAGAAGCTAGTATCTACCATAGGTTTCTTTCTGGAAGGTTATTTCATTTCATTTCATCTTATTTTTTTCTTGATTCGTCGTCGGATGGCATACCCCCTCGACCGTCGAAAAAGTCCATTCGAGGCGCAGAGAGCGGCTGCCCGAGAGCTATAAACTACACCGCATCGCTCCGCGACGGATCATTTCAAAATAGACCAACTTGGTTGCCTTTTCTTGCAATATGTATCCTAATATCTCATATACGCTTCTATCGGCAGCACTCATCATACTAAGTGCAGTGCATCTAATCTTGCTTACTGTTCACCGTCCCCAGTCTCACCGTTTGTCTGAGATATTAACCTTCATTCTCTTTATCTGCATCAATGCTGTTGTCATTGACATTGGTCTATCAGGCTTAAGGCATGGATGTGAGCAGTCCTTTCTACTGAGATGGTGATGATTAATGTTAAATGCTTGTTTCAGATACACCAGCATTTTACTATCTCTTGAGAATATGTACAGCATTTCTGCTAGTCCTAGAGGTACATTATTTTCAGTCTCTTAATTTCTTTCTTGTTAACTGCAATGTCTAGATGATTCAGCAAAGCAAAATTCAGACTGAATCTCTTACAAACGTCTCACTGCATTGATTATTTCTAGGATATGACTTTGTATCCCTCATGGTAAAGCTTGGTCTGATCTTATGATGTGCTCTTCTTCTCAATCTTGATAAATCTTTTGCTCATTGAGTTTAGTTCAATCGCTTATCAGTCATTAATGAAAGGTACAGTTGTGATTATGTTTATTGACTACACAGTACTTGTGATTGCTGGTCTGCTTTTTTGATGTGAAATTCATGACATATCATCTCAGAGCGCTGTAATTCATGAAATTATAATTTATGTACTTTTTGTTATTGTAACAGCAGAATTTGCTGCAGGTGAACTCACTCATGACTGGCCTCTCTGAATCAAAGTAAGTTCAGTGAAATCATGACTCTTGCTTCAACATGTGCTGACATTGATTCAGACAATGTTGATTATCACCATTGGTGTCTATATGACTTAAAATATCTCCACTTGATCTGATGAACTGAGGAGTACCCTGTCATTACATGACTTCTTGAACAATACATTTGATATTTCCTGTTTCTGATTGCATTGAAATGTGACTGTCTGTGAATACTAGTTCATGTAGCAAAGCCTCATGCTATTTAGAATTTACTTAATGCATTGTGAAATATGCTGCTATTACAAGTCCGACACAACAATTCATGAAGAGGATTCTGGATTTGATATTTTACTGTGATTTAGATTTGATTGTAATCTGTTTTGCAAGAACTGCAGAAGGAAATGTTGTTGATTAATTCTATGTTCAGTATAAAGTCTTGACATTGATATAGAGGACAATCATGCTTTATATCAAACTAGTCTAGCTGCTGGTAAAGACAAAATCACACACTCTTAGTAGTTTTAGTTCTCAGCAACATCACTGCTCTTTCCGCGCAATCAGAGATCAAGGTATCTCCTTCTCGCGGCAACTGTCACGGCTTTTAACATGTTGACGTTCCTTTTCGCATTCACTTCGGTAGGCCTATGGCGCACGACACTCTTGTCTATCTCGGCTGCTTCCTCCTCATGGGTAACAAGCGTGACTGGCAGGCCTGTATTTGCACAAGGCATCAGGCTGTGGTGATCGTCCAAAACAAGTGATAGACAAACATTTGGTTTTCACTGGATCATCAGACTGGGATGATGGAGATTGTGATCTCTTGTGGCTGTGTTTTCCTGATTGATGCATCTTGTTCGCTCGCTCGTTGCCTTGTTTGAATGTTGACTGGTCATTCATGCTTAGATATATTCGTTTGCAGTTTTGACACCGGCGCCATATGCCTGAGGAAACGATACACCGCTGGAATCGGGGGATGGACTGCAGCGAGTATCAAGCCTAGTGTTTGTTTTCACTCGTTTTGTCAATCACCACTAGCCCATTGTCTAGTGCAAATGCAGGCTAGCCATCCAGGGCTTGTCCTTATGCAAGGGAAGGGCCATATGAACCATATGAACTGGTTTGCCTTGTTACGCACCTTGTTACATGCATGCGCGATTTTGGCATCAGCGCCTCAATCAAGACATGGACTGTTTAAAATGACTACTCCACTTGACAGCCTGTAATTTCTGCTCATTTTTCATCATTTCCTAGTTTGACTGGTTATCCACAAGCATAAAGAGATAGAAGTGACCCTGTCTTCATCTGTATTTCATATACTGGCCTTTTCTAGAAGCTTTCCTCACAAGCAACATCTTGCCATATACTATTCTCCTGTACAGAACAATTTACTAAGCCCGCTTTCAACCCTTCCTGCTTCAATGCAGTCTGCCATCAGCATGGATTCATGTCAGGCGAGCAGTTTCATAAACCAAGGCCTAAGTTACGACCCGGTACGTGTCGAAAATTCTCCTAGTAATGGAGTAAATGCGAATAACCACCACGGTATCAGCTTATCGACTCCTGGTGACAACCAAACGTACTCAGAGAGTGAAAAGTAAGTTTTTATACACTCTCGCAACTTGCCGTCAGAATATTATACTTTTAAAAAGAGGCTTGGCACATGTTGACATCTCTCATTTTCAGCTTTCGGTTCTTAGTCACTCTCAAGGCAGCCACAGCAATGGTAAAATACCCAGATGAGATACTCATTACATATCTTGACAAAGGCAAAGCCTACACGATGTCAGTTCTGAATACAATGACATCAGGCGCACAGTCTTTGAAATATCACATCTTTATCTGTGTTTCTTTTGAGAATGATGTACAACGCTCAGAGCCATCCAGTTAGTGACAGTTATGTAAGGAGCGCCGTGGCTTTAACAAAGCCCATCATCGCGATGAAAAGCTTTTAACAATAGAACACATAAATGTAGACCTCAACCAAGCTGAAGAGGAAGATATCAGACCATCTCAAGTTCAGCTGAAAACTTCTAATTTTAATGAGTTTTCTGTTATTTAGTTCTTAAACTCTGTCACCAGAAATCAATGCTGCTTGATATCAGTTCATTTCAATTTCCTCTTCATTGACTTTAATCTTTCCAGAGATGAAGAGAGAACTTCTCTTCGTCTATGCATCAAAACAAAGGTTATATCTATCAATCATGAAGATCCACCCCTGAAAGATCAGTCTGAAGTATGCTATTGCATGGTCAAGCTGTTTAAACATGATAATGCTGAGTGAAAGCTTTCTAATGATGTTGCATATGTCAACAGACTTATTATCAAGATCATTTAAACTGAACTCTGATCTGACTTCAACAGGGGAAAAAGAAGCAGCTTGTTTGTCAAAGAAAAGATCATAAAGTATAAAAGAACATGATCTAGTGAATTGAGACATGATTCAAGGAAATCGACTCTAGAAAAGAACCTTTAAAACAAGCTACGCACATTCAAAGACATGTTTTCATTCACTTACACTTTCAGCGCTCTTAATTAGAAGAGTGATGTTCATGATGACCCAGATTGCTTCCCAGTTCACTTGAAATTATCAATGAGAGATTCTTGTACACGATTGAGTGGGAGTCTCAAAGCAATGCGGACGCATTCTCAATAGCATCTCAGCATATCTTATCACCCACAACTAGTAACCATTCACTCAGCTTCTCTCATAGCTCCTTTGACCTCAAGTCAGCCACAAGTCTATGACGGCCGTCATGACTCGATGTCTTGGTCCAGCATTTCTCAACAGGATTCCGATAGCCTACAGCATATTAGGAAGGGTATGAGTATGCCCTGCCCTACTCTGGGAATGACACTTAATATACTAAGCCCACTCTTAATCTCCTCAGCTACTTCATATGTTCCGAGCAGTTTCGTAAACCGAGACCCAAGATATAACGAACCCAGAAGCAAGGAAAACCCGATCTAACAAAGACCCGAGCGAACTTAAGACCGAACCACGGCTAGGCTGCCTGACAGAGACCATTGGCACCCGGCGCTAGTTAATAATCTCATTTTCTTCCAGTGCCGTTTCGAAACATTTGAGACTTCTAATCAAAATATGCTAGTCCTTTAGTTGTAGCTATAGTAGTTGTAGTTATAGTGTAACATGAAATTTAGACGCGTCCATTACCCCTATTTTTCACCTCTATACTATTACGCGCAGAAGTTCTCTATCTTTCTTTTTCACACGTTTTCTTCAAAATAATGAATCTTTGTGGCATTTCTCAAGAGGCTCACTTCTTCAAGAATGCCAACACTGCATGAGATTCTATCTCTGTTTTCTTTCGCTCAAAATTCTGACACTCTTCAAGGGACTCACTTTCTCAAGGAGCTTGCTTTCTCATAGAATTCCATCTTAGTTGCCTTTCATTCAAATCATTCTTTAAGGACCTCTATCTTTATTGTCTTTTGTTGCTTTTTCATGCAGGATTGTCAAGGCATCAATTAAATTTATGTAAATCTGCAACTCTCCGACAGTTATTTGTTATTCTCAAGACATTTTCTTCAAACTATAGGCATTTGCAATGAAATCTTTCCCTGAGGCATTGTTTTCCCATGCTCAACGAGCCATGAATTTAATCCCCAGGGTTGTTTTCTTATGACATCCTTCTTCTGCTGAATTTGGAGTAGCTCTTTGAGACATATAATTTCCTACCAACGCTTTAAATCTACAATGTCATGACGCCTCCAGCAGCATCCTTCCAAATTCCCTAACTTCCATAGAGAAGCTACGCTTCACTGACTCCGCGGCAACCATATTAGGGCATTTTCAGCAGCTGGGGCAGATTTTACTGATGAGAGATATGAAGTAACAGATGGACTCAGCTTGCTAGCCTCTGTTCAGTACCACCTAAGTTAATGGATGAGGAGGCAGATAGACAAATGGCTGTGTATTATAATATCAAATCAAGAAATACTAAATGAAATACCTCATCTTCCATTAATTGCGTGTTGATGGTCAAGGACGTAATGTGCTCAGGTGTTTCTTTCGTTGCATCTTCTTATTCCTTCTTCTTTGTTTCTCCTCCTGCTTCCACAGCTGAAGCCTCGCATTTTCAGGGAGCCAATTGTCTGGAAGATATGTTTTCATCACATAAAGCACACGGAGAATGCATTTATCTTTTTATCATTTTTTTTCAACATGACAGATCTTAAGACTCGTTTCAACCTGCTGCGCCTCATACCAATAGCGACGATTCTTTAATTCATCATCAGTCAAAGGTTGTGTAGTAGCCCCAGAATCCAAGATATTGTCTCTGTCGTCGGGTTCGATGTTGTCAAAAAGTTGAGGTTGGTTATTTAAGGTTCTGTCAACAGACAGTCACTTGAGTAGAACATTAAGAGGGACTGCAGCCTTAGATGAGAAATAGAAATATAAGACCGCGTTTCGAGGAGCAAAACAGACAATGAAAGGAGAGAGAGATAAATATATTGTTAAACCCTTATCAAAGGTTTGGAATGGCCCTTTCTGAAGAAAGTCACTCAACATCTTGCAATAAGCTGGGAGGGTGGATTGTTGCGCACCAAACAACAAACGTTGACTGGGTAGTGATGGAGTGTCCTCGGCTCCTTGTCTATCCATGTTGAGCATGTGCAGAAATTCAGAGTAGAGAGAAGACTTGGAGAAGGGCGAAAACTGTATTCAAATGCAAGGGGAAGTGTTTTTTATAGTCATTTGTACCTCGACCCCAGCTTCGAATGACTGGCAGCACTACCTGACAGTAATGCCTTCCACCTGGTGCATACCTACCGGAGGAGCTCAAAGCTCGCTGATCTGTTACCCATCTGGCTGCGCCCTCTCGCAAAATGAGCACAGGGGTGGGTGAAGTAAGGGATGCTTCCGCACGTCTAGTTTTGTATCATTTGACCACGCTATTCACCCACAAAAGCGTGGTGCGACCACTCAGGAAAAAAAGTTTTCTCTGATGTATAGTCTTATTGCCTTGATGTAGTGTATCGGTCCATTCCAAATGTTTCTTTATTTTCCTATTAATCAATTGATTGAAAAGTGAGGGTTCAATTATCAAAAATGTCAGGAATCATCTCTCCACAACGGGCAAAACATCCCCAATATGGGACTAATCCAATCACGTGATTATTTGTATCCTCCTTTGATGTCACTATTCTGGCAATCTCTAGAGATTTGCATATGCGTTCAGCGTTATAACCGGTACTCTCGTCATCAGATACAATTACCGAGATCAAGTTCTAGAAACTGTGGTAAAGCCACCCAGGTCAACTTGTGTACATGTAATCTCCGCTTGGCGTCTTCCTGGTTCTTGTTGTCGGGTGATACAATGCTGAGGTCAAAACATGCTTACGTGAGCATATTTCATTTCAGAAAGTGGGCGTACACATGATCGTGGTCCGGAAAAACAGATCGGCGTTGTTCCAAGTTTCTACCTCATTAAAACTAAACACACTAGTGTATGTCATCATTCTTCTCATATATTAATCATTATGAGTGTTTATGCCCGTGATTTTTCATACTTCTCAGACCCTAACCCCCTAACTAACCCCCTAACCCTCTAACCCTAACCTAACCTACCCCTAAACCAGGTGGTGAGGACAATGAGGATGCTATTGAAAAATCGTTGATTATTTAGGTGCATTAGTAATTGTATTAGTAATGATTTAGTGTGTACATTTTAGATGGATTCTCAAAGTTGAACATGGTTCCAAAAAAGTGGGTCGGGAGTTCGCACCAGGCATCACGATCAACTCCATTGGTCAAAAGACGAACCATTCCAGTTACCGTTGCAAGATCCACCAAGGGTTCACACAACACATTACAACAAGTATCAAGAAAGCACAATGCATACGACGGAGACCCACGCTGCTCGAGATGCTCCCACGAATCATCATGTTGAACCCAGCCAGCCGATAACACCTAGCATTGCTAGCACTGTCCAACCGCGCAAAGCCCTTCTAAACCGTTTCATCACCCTCTCGAATGCAGAAGATGAAGAGGAGGATATGAGGGCAGAATTACAATATGCCCAAAAAAGGGGAATCTTATATACTGAGTTAGATCGTCAAGAGAAGGAAATCCAGAGGCTTGTAGCTTCTCATTGTGGATTGGCATGCCCCGACCTGGTACAAGTTCCAAAAATGGTCGAACAAGTCAATAACAAGCTTGTGTGGCTACATGGAAGTTTCAACGTGTGTATCCCTGTATATATCAACAACTCTGGACAATCACTCCCTGCAAAAATGGCATTCAGGGTGCCTTTGCCATATAAGATTGGTGAAGAAGAATTCCCTGGCAATGCGGAGGAGAAGATACGATCTGAGGCTGCAACATACATCTGGATCAATGAGAACTGTCCGGATTTACCAATTCCAAAGCTACGAGGGTTTGGAGTCCCTGATGGTCTCAGTGTGAGTACATGCAATTCTTCAACTATTTAATAGTTTGCTAATATCTAGTGAGCGAGCAGTTCTTTGATCCCAAATTTATTCCACTCCGTCAAAAGATCAAGTCCTTTGTCTGGCGCTTTTTCTGTCGTCTGTCTGGGAGTCCAGGATTCTGCGAATACATTCCACAGAAGAGAACTACTTTTTTGAAACACGGCTATATTCTGATTGACTGGGTTGAAGGTGAGAACGCACAAATGCTCTCAAACGCATTTACCCTGCCACATACAGAAGCACAGACCCAGAATCTTTATCGAAGTATGGCGAGAGTTATGATCTCTCTCGCTAAGGTTCCACAGCCTCGAATCGGGTCTTGGACGATTGACAATGACGGCCGAATTAGCCTATCCAATCGCCCCATGCTCTGTCATCTCCACCAACTGGAGAACTGGGCTATCCCATCCGGTATCACGCGGAATATGACCTACACAAGTTCTGATAGCTTCTATCTTGATCTACTTGCAAGTCATGATAATCGTCTCCATTATCAACGAAATGCTGCCTATAGCGAAGAAGATGCACGTGCACAAGCTAAGGATCTAGTGCTTATGAGAGCATCCCTCCATAAATTTACTAATCGGTATCTCCATAATGGTCCATTCATCATGCAATTGACAGATATGCATATGAGCAATATCTTCATTGACAAGGACTGGAACATCAAACACATCATTGATCTTGAATGGGCGTGCTCTCTACCTCTGGGGGACCTGTTGCCTCCCTTTTGGCTAACAGGAATGGGTGTGGATCAAATCAAAGGCCCAGAGTATGAACGGTTTAAGGCGAGCTACGAGCAATTTACGGAAATATTCGAACAAGAGGAGACGGGCATACCGCTACATTACAACGGAAATCTCTACTCTCGGGCTATGACTATGAGGAGTGCTCTAGAGGATGGTCGATACTGGTACTTGAATGCATTGCAGACCCCAAAGGGTTTGTTCAATCTTTTCAGGACGCATCTTGAGCCGTTTTATGATAAAGTGCCTAAAGAGTTCCTGTGCGCTGCTGTATCTCCATTTTGGACGCCTGGAATGACTTCATTTGTAAACTTAAAGCTGAAAGAGTTTACTCAGTACCGCCAAGAAGTTCGTGATATCTTCAATAGTGGAAAGAGTGGACGGCCATATTATTAGACAAGATACCCATTTGCTTTAGCATGAATTCTCCTCGGCATCTTCATTGTCGCATTATCCCCTTCTATCTTGTGCGTAACGACCACTGCTGCTCAATTGTTGAGCTGCTTGAGGGTTTTGGGTTACAGCAGAAATCAGTGTTTCAGCATTCCTTTCTGACTCTGATGCAAATTGTGCACCATGTTCCAAGGCAGATAGTGTTCTTTCCCTTGCCGCCTCAACGTTGCCAGTGCTTGAAATATTGCTCGTCGTATTGCTCGTAGGAGAACCGCGGGTGGCAGTAGTACTACCAGCAGAATGCTGCATGCGGGATGGGCCTTGCGCGGTATCCCCAGCAGTGCTCGTTGCTCGGCTTGAGGTATTTGGGCTCCATCGACTGATCTCCTGCTGTTGACCAAGCCCAGACTGGTTGGCGGTCCTCTGGCTCGAGGCCGCGCTTCGTTGAGCACTGGCTTGGGAGTTATCGGACGTGCGGGCCATATCGGCTCGGTTGGAGGTCGACATTATGGTTTACTACCTTTGCAGTTAGCTGATATTTGCTTCGACATGTAAGCTATAACACATATTGTCCATACCTCTGGTTTATTTAAATGCACACTTGCATAAAAAACGATTGTGTCCTGCTCTTGGGAAATTATCCCGATGCTGACGATGATCAACGTGTTTAATCCGTCAAAGCAGAGTAGGGTAGTGAACTGGGCACGACACAGGACTTGCCATGTTTGTCAGTGGTTTTTCAGGGGCATCACGCAGCGCAAAACACCACGCACAGACCGCTGTGCTCTTGGGTCGTACGTGGCAAAAGCGGCATGGGGGCTCGCACGAAACCAGTCCACCACTTCCTTCACTCAGGCTGGCCATCTCTTGAACCGTTTTTGCACATCCCTCAAGGCCATGGTTCAGCCAGTCTTTTACAGAAGTTAATTTGCAAATTTCATGTCTAGTTTTGTATCATTGCTACTGTAGAATGTTGGGCATCTCCCGCACACCCTGCATACCTTGCTCGAATCCCCACACTAAGCGTGGTGCGACCACTCAGGAAAAAAAAGTTTTCTCTGACATATAGCCCTATTGCCTTGACATAGCGTATCGGCCCATTCCAAACACCATCTCCCATTTCTGCCATCCAGCTTGGGCTATGACTCATAGTTAGGCATCACTAAGTGAGTAGGCAAAACGGCAGCCTGATCGCGAGCCTCTGCGTTGCCTACCACCTACTATCAGACATACAGGTGGGGGTTTGCACATGTGGAAGTATTTATATTCTCATAGCTAGCTGGCTAGCTGGCTACACAGTGACATCACAACTTCTCACTCTATCAAGACTTATTACAGAGTGCAGTATATTCTTACTGTCTACTATAGCTATGGCATTGCACAAGCCAGCGCGAAGACGGCACAAATGCGGGCATGGATAGCTGGTCAAGCTGTTCCTATATAGCGCGCTTGTCTTGTTTCGCATCAATGATACTCGAATGATAGCTTGAGGATTGAAGACATATTGATTCTCTCTCCTTACCCTTTTTCTTGTTGTTTTCATCTATCAGCTATGCTATCCGCATAGCACACCTATTACCCCATTTCACTAAACTATAATTTATTTAGTTTCAGCACTTTGAGCGCCTGATAATGACTAAGAAAGAAGTGACTGCCAAAAAGAAGCCTAGGTAGCAAAATATAACTAGATTACAGATTATATATGAAGGATTATTATAAATGCAAAAATCTAAAAACAATTGATTAATTCTCATTAAAGGAATGAGACAGATCGTTTCTACAGCAGATCAGATTGAGATTATTCAGTAGACTGCAGTGCAAGAGACTGACAGCAATAAAAGTGATTATTAATGTAGACAGATCATAAACTTGTGTAGAAAACTGTTTCTATTGATTGAGGGTACTGTCTCAACCTGGGCCCACAGCCTTCATACAGGTGATAAATATGTACTCTTTAAATGTACATGTTATGAATTTGAAGTGTGTGTCTCTGAAAGTTTTGCACATCATCTAGAACTTCTAAGCATGATGAATGAGAGCATCACAGAGGAGCGTTGAAATCAAGGTAGTGAAAGTGACAATCTTGAATGTGTCTTCAGAGATGATCAAGATATGAAAAGGAGTAGATGCGCCCGGAAAGCGGAAGCTAGTCATCTTCAAGACAAAAGAGACATTGAGTGTCTGAACACTGAGTCGGAAAGGTGTCCACGTCTATGATCTCGTTGAATGTAAGGTCAACTTCAGAGTCTGTAGATTTGGCTCTACGCTTGCGTGGTTCTTCATGTAAGCTGCAAAGAGAAACTCAATCTTAAATGATCTGCACTCGACGAGCATAAATCTCATTCTGATCTTCAGTTCTACAATCTGAGAACTGAAAGAGGTTCCGCGCGAGCTGTGCTCATTCTTTGAAAATGAATTAAACATTTTTTCTGTCTTCAATCTCAAGCTCATTGTTAAAGAAGAATCTCATGAGCTGCTTCTTGATTTCAATTGTGTTAATTGTTGAAAAAAAATCCTCTCTCATGTGATCAAATGCTTTGTGGTAAAGAAACTGTCTTTTGACTTTAATCTTCTTCTCAAGCTCAGTATACTGATGATGCAGCTCACTGTCTCTGGCTTTTAAAACTGAACTGTATTTTCTCTTCATCAGCTTCTGCAGTGAACGATGTCGATTACACAGTTTTATTAGTTATGAATCATGTTTAATTGCTTTCTTGTGCTCTTTGCTCAATTTCTTTGAAGCACAAGAGTCATGAGTGAGACTGAACCGTTCAACGGCCTGTATGATAAACTCTTTGAGTGAACAGTCAAGATAAGCGGACTGCACATCTCGCTTGACTTTTATTAATATATAGTACCTTTCAAAGATATCCGCTCAGGAATGACTCATGATCTGATTACGCTCACTGATCGTTGCAACAGCTGAGCATAGAAACATTAGAACACTGTTAATGAAATTGTAAAGATGCTGATAATAATACTCACTATCAACCACGTTGGCGGTTTCTTGTCTGATATAATATGATGTTAACTTGTGCTTGAACCCCGCATTGCATCTCAGTCGTTGAAGATACTGATTGAATGTGTTGTAGGGCAGAGCCTTATCTGAAGAGATTCAAATCTTCTCTGCAATGTGCATGGCTCAATGAAACATGAGAATATTAAGCATGTAGAATTTTCATTTCAGATGCAGACTGTTACAAGACACTGTAATTCAAATGCAGAACATATCTTCAACTGAGTTGATGTCTCTTGCATCAAAGACATCATCAGTCAGTGTCAAGACAAGAAAGTGAAAGACAGATCAAAGAGCAAGATTGTTATCTTGTTCATGAAAAATATAGATTGTCCTGTACAAGTGAGTTTTCTGAAAACAAAATGTTAAATGAGTGAAGCTTATGATTGCAACTTGTTCTACTTCTCTTTTATAAAAAGAAGAGATAATTTCATTACAAGTATGTGTCAGTTTAATTAATTCAGATTAAGAATCACACGCAGTACAATATCCTTATAGCACAGAGCATCATTGAAGTCATAGAGACAATCACTCTCAATGAGTGTCTCAGGGCGCGTTGATGTGTAGGCAATAAACAACATGATCAGTGAATTCTGTACAGTATATCATTCATGAATAACAGATACAGTATTCAGACATCAGTGATAGTGAAGAATGACAACAAGATCTTCCACACTCACTATCAGTTTGTAGTCAATGGACAGGTTCAAATCATAGTCATCAGTCAGAGAGCTCAAGATAAATTAAAAGTAAGAATTAGAAAAGAAGAGACTTATGTTTTAAGATAGAGCTCTATCTCGCTGATTAGTTCGTCTACAAATTCATTCATCTTTTGATCAGTCTTTCTCTTAAAGAGCAGTCAAAGGAATTTTCATTCAACTTAAATCATACTCTGTTTAGTGATGTTGAAATTTTTCAATCTCTAATCAGCATACATCTGGAAGTTCTTGTTCATACATGTGGAAAGATGAGAGTGAGCATCAACACTCATAAATGCACAGTGGCTTCACAAGAGATGTCAGCTGATTTCACCACAGATCTTATGTACATGAGACTCATCGATCCCAGAAGCGCTGAACACAATTGATGATAATAATTGTGGCATCAGCATATTTCTTGCCTGTGACCTGAAATCAAGTCAATCTGACAGTATCTCTCACGCGGTATTCATCTGATGTGAGCTTCTCGCCAATCTTCTTCTGATTGCGTCGACTTTTCTTGATGCGTCTGAAGAAGTTTCAGTTGCAAGTTCATTAAGAAAACATGTTATCTGTATATCAAGAGAAAAAAATCATAAAGCGTTGTAGTGACTTATATAAAAAGACTCAAATGAAGCAGTGCAAACAAATGTAGAGAAAGAGTAGAGACAGTGTGTTGCTTGAGAGAAGTGAAACCTAGAGAAGAGAAACGATTGAAAGAAGTGAAAGATGTTGAATTTATGCATTTTGAAGAGCAGAGAACTATCATCAATGAGGTTATATAAGTACTAATT
This sequence comes from Emergomyces pasteurianus Ep9510, assembly GCA_001883825.1. Lineage (NCBI taxonomy): Eukaryota > Fungi > Ascomycota > Eurotiomycetes > Onygenales > Ajellomycetaceae > Emergomyces > Emergomyces pasteurianus. The sequence goes on along the minus strand of LGRN01000007.1, from coordinate 129,941 downwards.
TGTAGTGCATCGCGGCGTTCATGATGAGCGAGAGGGAGATAAGATTGTTTATGGAGAAGAAATGGTGTTTGGCGTCACGTGTTGAGGAACGGACTTAAAAGCAGCGTCGAAAATGAGTGCACTCTGACTGGCCGCACCCCCATCTTACAGACTATAGAGGTAGTTTTATTCCCAGATGAAGTTTGAAGGGTAAGGTTTTATTGGTATGAATACTCGAATCTCTCCCATCGGCTGAATGGGTGAAGGAAGGGCGAAGACGAAGAAGAGTACTAGCCATCAAATTACACCTGCTAACACAATTACTGGAGAATCATAATCAATCAACGAGTTGAGGCTAGAGGAGACCGAGCAGGCCTTGGTTGTAGCTCCCAGTGAGCTGAGGGCATCTGATACCAAAAGTTGAAGGATGCATTGGTACTCCGTACACCAGAAAAAACCTGATCGGCAGGGTCTGATCAGGGAGACTGGGCAATTGTGGTATCGGGACGGTAAAGGCTTGAGATACTCCGTAAATCGTCTAACATTGATTGGATACTAGAGGAGAGCTCTCCAAGTGGAGCAATGTGACCCGCATGGGATGGCGGTTCCAATCTATTTCTTTTAATAGTACAGTACATAGTACTCTGTATGCGTGACGAAGATGGCCCTACGCATGAGTCCTAAAAGGTATGCAAAATACTTCTTCAGCTACCGGGAGAATGCTTGCTGAATGAGACGCACAGATTGATGCGGAAGAGGAGAGGTCTGGACAACCTTGATACTCTACACACTCTATTCTCTCAATATATTCTTTTTGCCTGCAATCCATGCATTAAGTAAATGTGAAAGTTCTTCCGACTCCTCCTATCTCTTCATGATGCTATTCAATTGTCGACCAGCATGTTACAAGTGACATTACACTCTCTTCTCTCTCACCAACCACCTCGGCGCACCTTTGACGGAAGTTTCAAACCTTTGGTGAGGAAACATATCATATGAATGCCAGTTTTTCTTAATGTAACTCGCCAGCTCTGTAAAACACTCCTCGATGGGATTCACGTCTGGTGAGTACAGTGGCAAGCACATACAACACCGCTTCGAACACATCTCAGCAATCTTGTCAGAGTGATGGAAAGGAGCGTTGTCCATGGCAAGCACAGATTTTTTGGCTTTGGCCACCTTCCATAAAGCTGGAGAAGCTGCTCCATGAAATCTTCAAAAAACAGTGGTCTGTAAAGTCACGAGAAAGAAAGATACCATATACACAGGCAAGATCCGGTATCGTTGACCCCGATAGAACTTAGTTACTTGAACTGAGGGCACCCCAACTGGAGACCAAACCCGTCCTTCTAAATCCGATCCATGTGTTGCACTCGGACACATCAACATAACCAGGTGATATGAACAAATACCAGTTATCAGATAGTTTTGTGATGGTAGGAATCTCGTAAACCTGAGTTCTGCTCTTTTGCATTTTTGTCAGCATTTCTTTTTTGATCGGGCCTTCAGAGGAACGAGTCATTTTAATACTGGAAAGTGATATTGAGCACAAATGTTCATCGTGCAAGTAGTATTCCCGGTCTTTTTCTCAGTAAGATGACCCATAGATGAAGCCATGCTTAGTGGAACGAACTCCACGATTTGAGGGCAGCGTTTCACTGTGAAGACTCGTGACAGAATGCTCGCTGCATTCAGCAGCAGCAGCAGTATGTGGCCTTTTAGTGATGTAAACTTAGGCCGTAATTTTGATAGTTACAATACCGAACCGGAGCACTTTGTACACGTTCGGTTCAGGATTGTACATACCATTCAAGTTTCTAAATATATTTAAATATACGCTAACGCTACTAGGACTAGTACACTTATTAGCACATCGAAACTTCGCCTGGCTTGTGGCAGACAACGAAGGCGATTTCGAACTTTTTAACTGTGCTTCGTAAGTGCGTGTTGCGTACTTTCTACGGATGAACAGCCTACTCTGGACGGAGGTACGGAGTACAGGACGAAACCAATTGACGCTGGTCAAGCCAAAAATAAGGAAGAAAATAATGTTGATGCCTGTTCGGATGACCCGGCCAGCACAGGGAAAGATCCATACTTTCCATGGCTGCATAAACACGGAGTAGTCCATGGACAACGGCCATGATCTCACCAAGGCCTAAAAGGGTCAATGTTTGACAGATGCAGGGCCAGGAAGGGTTTGGCGCGGCTTTTTGGATGGTTTTGGGGTATTTTACTTACTTTTTTCTTTCCTACTCCTTACTCCATACAGGCTCGTTTCTATATGAATATATTATGTTGTGAAACTAAGTGGATTCGCCTCAACTGGCCACTCACAAGCAGAATTATGTACTGTACCTGTAATTTGTACAGTTTCATACATGAGGGGACGCGGGTTTCCTCTAGATCCCCTCCGTACTCTGTCGTATGGGCAGAGAGGCGGCGGGTAGTCAAACAGATTTTTGAGAGAATGCAGTTTCGTTGACGAGGAAAAGGGTTTATCCAATGAAAATGATTTCATCCATTATTCCATGGGTTTGCACAGCCCCCTTCTCCAAAACCCTGCCCCTCTGGCGGATCCCCCCCACATGGTCCGCTGGCTTCCAACCCAAAATCTCGCTCCGAGCTTCCACTCGTCTTTCGGGTATTGGATCCAAACTGTAACAGGAAAAGTTAGCGAGATGCGATACCAGGTACATGGACGTTGAGTTGTCCCAGCGTGCTGGAGCCCAGTGTAGATATAGATATGTATGTATGTACTTCGTATTTTTCACATTGTTGATAAATTGTTGATGAATTGATATTGAGAGAATAGACATATGAAATTATTTTCTCCAAAAAACCGCTCCCCTGGTTGCATGGTACTGTCATGAATGAATATTGATTGGGTAATGTTCTATCTACCTACTTCGTACTCCGTATTGGATATATCTATCTCTTCTGGATACGATTTACCGAATCCGTACTCCGTACCTTGGGAACCCAATACAGCTGCCAAGCCCTGCCAAGAGGACGCGTGTCCCGGGTGAAGAACCTGGAGCTGACTAAGGGCCTCCTATCGCCCGAGGAGGCTAGCCCGAGACTAACCCTAGCCGGGCCTAACCTAACTGGGCAGACTGCGAGGTCTCGGCATTCCAGCCCTAGTATGTAAGCAGAACTGCGGACGGAGTCGACTTGAGCCCAAAGGGGGGACAAAACAACCATCTGACTTTCCAACTTCAAACTGCTACGATCTTCAACTTCATCCCATCATCATCATAATCATCAGCATCATAATCAACCACCATCCAGCACTGCCAATTTATATCCATCTCAAAACTTCTACTCGCCATTCGTTCCGATATCCCCATTCTCAAAAAAGTCATCCTCATCGTCGATTCGTTTTTGTTCGTTGGTTTGATACAAAGATTGATTGTTGTGGTCGATCTCCAAAAACATCCCGTGCTGGAAAGTGTCCCTTTTCGCTATATATTGGAACGATCAATAGTTGTCGTCAAATATTTCCCCTCCTCCTCCCCCAACTCTGTCGCCCGTTTGAGGCTCTCTCGCTCCTTTATATCCATCCTTCCGTCATGACTACAACGGGAGAATTACAGTCGTCGATTTCGACTTCGGCTTCGCTCTCTCCTCTTTCCCATATGAACAGTTGCATTGATCCAAATGATATCGATTCATTTATCAACTATGACCAGCCTATCTATCCATCTCCGTCGCTTTCCCCAGCCTCGTCAAGAGCCAAAACTACCATTAACCCAAGCCCTGTGTCAACTCCCGCGGTAGCAAATGCTCCCAGCTTTTCGCCCAGCAGCAGTAACAGCAGCAACAGCAGCAGCAACAACAGTCAGCATTCATCCTCTCAGGTCTTCTTTTCGGGACCAAGTCACGAATATGATTCCTATAAACAGCAGACTGGCCTCCCACCCGGTGGCCTGGCCAACACAATGGCTATTAACAGGAATGCCGGGATGGAGTTTGGTCTTGGGAACCAACACAATTTCGTCATGCCATCAGAGGCCTTTATAAACCCAACACAAGAGATGGTTAACTTTGGTTCTTCACCCCTGCCGACTATGCCGTTTAGGAATTCAGGCATTGGTCTCGATTTGGAGCCCGACACTCCAACCGATTTCATGTTTAGCCCGCAATTTCCTGCGGCTAAGGCCCAGTTTGTCGACCCAAATGCCCTTGGTGGCCATGAGCATGAGCTGTCGACACTTGGTCAACCGAACCAGGTGGGACGCATGTACCCGGGAATGCATCAACAGCAAGCAGCTATGGCGAAGGCTGCCCAGCAGCAAAGGCAACAGGAGATTATCCGCCAGCAACAACAGCAGGAACAGCAGCAGCAGCAACAGCAGGAGGAGCAAAATCAGCAACAACGACAGCAGCAGCAGCAACAGCAGCAGCATGGCCGTCAGGCATCGAAGGCCCAAAACAAGGCCAATCGTTCTAGTGACCCTGTTGTTGAGGAACGAATTTCTCGCCTCCTGCACCAGATGAGACAGAGCAGCGTGACTTCTGCTGCAAATGAAGAAGATTCTAAGCCCCAAAATGTTTCGCATGTTTCAAGGTCGAAGAAGGAGGAGGATGAAATGGACGAGGATGAACGCCTCTTAGCTAGTGAGGAAGGCAAGAAACTCAGCAGCAAGGAACGTCGTCAGTTACGTAACAAGGTCTCTGCTCGCGCATTCAGATCCAGGCGCAAAGGTAATGCTCCTAATTTCATTGGTTATTTGATGTACACTTTTATATATATATATTTATGTTGTGTAAAAACTAATGTCTTGAATAGAATATATCGGCCAACTCGAAGGGGAGGTAGCTTCTAAGACTAATGAGACAAATGACCTCCGCCTTCAAAACCGTGTGTTGGTGGAAGAAAATACCCGTCTCATGGATCTCACACGCATGCTCCTTTCATCTCCCCATTTTGCATCATTTCTCAACGACATGACCATAAACAGTGGTCCCCCAGCGGCTCCCCAGCCAGCCCAACCGTCGGCGATGCAGGCCCCATCACAGCAACAGCAGCAGCAGCCCCCAAAGGACGCCAATCCGTCTCACGTATCCGCCGATATTCAAATGCAGAATCACCAAGTTGGCATGGCCATGGTTCCCGAGCAATCGGCGGACTTTGCTGGAATGGACATGAATACACCCGGCTGGAATACCGGTATCGACATGAGCTATAACACTCCCGTTTTCGCTGTACTTGATGTCCCTGAGGGCCCTGATCTTGACAGTGCTGTCTTATCCGGAAAATCATCCAACTCTGTCGGGCCCATCTCGTCTGACGAAATTAAAGAGCAGATGCCTTCGATCGAGAGACCACCCCCAGTGGCTGCTGGCTTGGCGAAAGACATGGACAGCATGAAGCCAACTCCTGAGGTGGAAATCGACGAGTCCGACTCGTCTCTCGCCCTATTCTATGACCAACCCAGAAGCAGGAGCCCCCCATCATCGACGACACCAGCCACGACATTCGAAGATACGTTCGGTGGCATCACGCCCGAAAAATTATTTGCAAGGATCGATCTTGTCATTTACGACGATGGCTCCGCTGAAGAAGGAGGGTCTGCGGGATCCCCTGGTGTTAGCACCGCGACGATGGCCCGTTTCGAACACCTCTGCTCAAGCATAGAGGGCGCCTACCAACGTGTCTCATTCGTAACTGCACACCTCCTCGAAGATACAACGGACAATTCCGCATTGGATTAGCGAAAAAGTGTTGAGATCTTCCGAACAGTGCCTTAATCGCTTGTTTGCTGTTCTTCACTACAACTAGCCTCTCGTGACATTCCCTTGCTTTCCTGGCTAGACTCATCCTTTTTACCCCTGCTCGTGTTTCCCTTTCAGCGTGTTCTGATTTTCTTATCTCTCGCTTCCATTGTAAGAGGGCTTGTGCCCAAACCGCTTGCTCTGCCTCAAACTTTCATTTTACTCCCCCCTTTATTTATTTTATTTTATATTTGGCTTGCGGTATAGAAATGGGCGATAATGGTGTGACTGCCCTGTTTTTTTGTTTTATTTCCTTTGTTATCGTTTATCCTGGCTACTACGGCTTGCCTAGGTGGAGTTAAAATAAGGAGCTTGTGTTTTTTCCTCTATGTACACACATGTAAGTGTGTTTTTTTTTTTTTTTTTTTTTTTTTTTTTTTTTTGAAACCAGGTCCTTCTCGGATACATCCAAAAACCAATCATCCCCAACTTTCGTTCCCTCTTTTTGAGGCATCATTTTTCTTTCTTGTTCTTTTCTTTGTGTCTTTATTCATTCCTGAGTTTATATCTCCAGATTTATAATTTCTTTTACCTTTTTTTCATTTCAACTCGACAGTGTAAATAAGTGGATATATATATAACTTAAATAAGGAAAAAAGGGTTCAGAATAGTATAATACAATAACTATAGTAATACAGATGCTGCAGAGTGGCATCTCGATGCTTAGTCATCACCCTCACCGCAAACCTTCTCGATATAAAAAAAAAAAAATTAGATAAACGATGCAAACGTCAAACATATCAAGTCTGGTTGAAAGAACGTAGATTCTTCTCACACTTTTTGCCCGTGTCTATAAATATATAGCGTTCTCTATCCTCCCTATTTCCTCCTCTTATATTATTTCCCAATTATGTTTTAAATATAGGTTATTCCCTTCCTTTTACGAGCCACCATCCCTAAGCAGCTGGCCGATGCCCGCCGACTTGAAACAAGAGAAATATAAAAAAAATCTGGCAAATTGGCGTCCCTCCGCGCTGCTGGAACGCTTCTGACGAATGCAATTCGCAGAACTTCCTCGTTTCCAGCTCAAACGCCTTCGTCATACGTCGTCCGCATTTGTCCCCGGAGCCAGACCGCGCGTATTCACGCCATCGCACCTCGCAAAACCCCCAACAAGCTCCCCTACAGAACCTCACAGTTCCCCAGGGAGGTAGACCTCCGACACCCAATCTTCCTCGCTCCCAAACTCGATCCGAAGAAATTAGGTGGCGTCCATTGGAATCGGTATCTCTTCCACAACCCCGAAAACATCTCTCTGTACCCCGGTGAGCACTTCGATCAGTCAACCGCCGGCCATCATCCAATGAAGTTCTACTTCGAGTTCATCACCACGCCCACGGCGGATACGCCGGGGACAACCCTGCTCGTCCACTTCGATGACAAGCGGTATCTCTTCGGACATATCCCCGAGGGCCTGCAGCGGGCCTGCGGCCACCGCAATGTCAAACTCACGCATGTCACGGATATTTTCATGTCGGGTAAGACGTCGTGGACGAACAATGGCGGCTTGCTCGGGGTCATACTGACGCTCGCGGAGTCGGCGAATACCTCTGCATGGTCGCAGAGGGAGGTGCATAACGAGAAGATCGAGCGGTTGGAGAGGTTGGCGAGGGAGACGGAGGATCCTGCGCAGGCGCAGTGGTATCGGGAACGGCTGGAGCTGATCCAGGAGAGGAATAAGAAGCTTGCTGCGGAGTTTGAGCGGAGGGGCAAGTTGGCTATTCATGGCGGGCCGAATTTGACCCATACAGTGGCTACGGCGAGGAAGTTTATTTTCAGGACGGGGATGCCGGTTTATATCCATGAGTTTAATGAGTTTGCTGCGGAGGAAGAGAAGGGGGACGAGGGGACGATGAAACCTACGTGGACGGACTCGCATCTTAACGTATGGGCGCTCTCGATATCTCCGTCGGCGGCCTCTCTTGGATCGCCTGCTGGCTCTGTGGACAGTTCTAAGAGTGGCCGGAAGCGAAGTCTGGGTGAATTCCAGGAGGGCTCTGCTGCTACTGTCGTCGCAGACCAGGCCTCGGAGGAGGGCGTTAACGCCTTAGATAAACGCGCTCAGGACCAAATTGCCCGCCAAGCGGTGGTGTCTGACATGTTCAATTCGGACTGGCGCCAGGATTCTCTGGTTGAGATGCCCCTCAGCGAAGTCCGCCATCCTGCGAAAATTTTTGTTCGCAACCGGGAATCTCACAAGCTCGAGCCGTATACGGGACCCAGGCCAGATGGCAACGAGCCCATTCCTGATATTACTGTGCTAGTCCGGAGACCATGGCCCGGTGCACTGACGCAAACTCTCCCTCCCACCAGCCCGTCTGATACCTCCATATCCTATATTATTCAACATCATGATGTTCGGGGCAAATTCAATGCAGAGAAAGCCATGGCTTTGGGTGTCCCACGGGGCCCTCTTTTTAGCAAGTTGACTTCAGGCCAAAGCGTCGAGGCTACAGATGGGAAGACAATCACTCCCGATATGGTGATTGGAGAACCTCAGCCGGGTGGAGGGATTGCTCTTATGGATATACCCACGGCCGACTACGTCGAAAATCTCGTCAACAGACCCGAGTGGAGAACGCCTGAGGTGATGAGGGGGCTTACGACATTCATCTGGGTCCTTGGCCCGGGCGTTAGCAATCATCCGCTCCTACAGGAGTTTGTGTCGAAAATGTCCCAGTATAAACACATCGCGTCCTCTCCGGATTACTGTGCAAACTACCTCTCTTTTCCCTATGGTTCCACGGAGACCGCCCAATTCTCCGTTCTTGATGGTGAAAGATATCATGTGCCACACCATGATAATGTGGCCGTTCCGCAGAAGACGTTCATTACCCCTGCATCCAAGCCTAGCCCTACCAAGGATCCTCTGAAATCGGTTTTCCTACCCGCGCTTCCCAACTTACAGATCGAGCTGCAGCCCAAGTTCATCATCAATAAAAACAACGTGCAGAGACCCCTTAACACGGAAGTTATTATGAACCAGCTATTTTCTCGTGTCCTGCAGTCAGCACACGAGGCTAAGGCGGACATTGAAACTCCTGAGTTTCAAGATATTCTGGCAAAAGTTCGCCAGAACGTCCCAAATCAAGATGCCGAGATCATCACTCTTGGAACTGGTTCGTCCCTGCCGTCGAAATACCGCACTGTGTCCGCTACGTTGCTCAGAGTCCCTGGTGTTGGGAACTATTTGTTTGATTGTGGTGAAAATACCCTTGGGCAGCTACAGCGCGCGTTCCCACCGGAGGAGCTGAGGGAGGTTTTGCGGGATTTGAAAGTGATATGGATAAGTCATTTACACGCGGACCATCACTTAGGGACCGTGTCTGTTATCCGAGCCTGGTATGAGGTTACGTATGGAACTGTGACTCCAACAACACCTACGTCCGAACGAGAGCAGGATCTTACAAAGCTCCTGAAGGAAAAGAGACTATTCGTCGTCTCCGACACGAAAATGGTCGAATGGCTCGCCGAGTATTCCGGCGTCGAGAACTACGGTTTCGACAAACTCATGCTCCTCGAAGCTGATTCGACCGTGCCAGATAACTTTACCTATACCCATGTGGGCAATGGCCGGCAACCAATCCTCGACTCTTGTGGGAAGCCCATGACTACCCTCCTCTCCTTCAAGCCAGACCAGTCGCCCCTAGCCCCACAACTCCAAGTTGCCACGGGCCTCAGAACCCTTCTCACCATCCCTGTCCTGCACTGCAACGGCGCCATGGCCACCTCCTTCGTTTTTCCCTCCGGCCTCAAAGTCTCATATTCTGGCGACTGCCGCCCCTCACGCGACTTTGCCAGAATTGGAGCGGATTCAACCGTGCTCATCCACGAGGCGACTTTCGAAGATGACATGCTGCAGGACGCCATGGCCAAGCGGCACAGTACCTGCGGCGAAGCGCTGCGGGTTGCTAAAAGAATGCGCGCACGGAATGTCGTCCTCACCCACTTCAGCCAGCGGTATACACACAAACCCACCATCCCCCGCCTGAAAATATGGGCTTCTTCAAATCTCTATTCCGCTTCTCGCTCCCCTTCCCATCCCCGCTCCCGTTCTGGATCTGTATCTCCGCCTCGCAACAGCTCCCCGCGCCGTATCGCGGCATGGCGAGCAAATAATCCACCTGATGTCCCTGTCTCGGAGAATGATCTTGACAACAATGACAATGGCCGCAGCTATGAATCCGATGCTGACGGACCAATGAGCGGTGCGCCTACACCGGACGTGATGCAGCTGGACGGCGAAGTGCCGGTGCCTGTTGTCGTTGCTTTTGACCTCATGCGCGTCCGTGTCGGCGATATGCTGTGTGCGCAGCGCTATGCACCTGTTCTCAATCGGTATTATAATCATAAGCTGGTGACAGCGGTGGAAAATGAGGAGAGGAGGGGGATGGTTAATGCGATTGCGGGTGATAGCGGCGGCAAAGGGAAGCAAAAGCAGTGGAAAAAGGGGTGGAAGCGGGAGGAAAAGGGGAAGATGGATGGACAGCATGCTAAACGTCGGTCTGGTTCTGGGGCTGGGGCTGGGATTTATCAAGGAGGACAGGATGGGGCGCAGAGGGCCGCGGGAGGCGTGGGAGGTTAATTTGGGCTGGTTTTATTTTATTTTCCTTTTCTTCGCTCCTTGTCTCTTGCTTTGTTTCTGATTTGCTGAGCACGGGTATATGGCTATTGGCTCTCCAGATATATATATATTTCTACTCTTTCTATCCGGCTTGCTCGCTTTTTACTTCACATTTGCATCCATCATAATCATGGACGGTCTGGAACATTGTTCCTAGTTTATACACCAAAAGATGGCGTTTGTATTCCCGGCCTAGTTTTATTATTTGATAGAGTGCTACTGGTTGGTTGGCTATGTATCTCCTGATATATCCTTATATTCTCAATATACGGAATGAACTGTATACATGATTTGCTCTGACTACTGCTCGTCCTCCGTCCATTCACCTCCATATCCCTCCGCGCGTGAGCTCTTACACAGCCTGTAAAGCTGAGTCCAATGTACCAGACGGTAGATACAGGCCTGAGCTGCTTTTTTTGCTGAAGTAAAGAGCGAGGCTGCTTAACCACATAGACATCCTTTGAGAACTGGGAGTTGGTGCTGTCAGAGACTCATATTGTGAATGACATTGGAAATAGTTCAACAGTAGCTCTCGGCTATCAGAATTGTTAAATGAACTAAAAGCCTGAACTATGATATTGATGAAGTACTTACGATCTATGTAAAGGGAATTGAAGCTGATTAAACAGGTTTAGAGAGCTAACTATGCTAACCACAAACTGATTCAACTGATTCAACTGATTCAACATCCCTGATTTTACATTGAAATTTGGTTGATTAGAGAATTTGTCTCTGCTTAATTCCCTTTGAATTGATTTTGTGTTATGACAAGCCATTGCATATATCAACTCTTCACAGAGTTAACAACTGGCTTTATTGATAGCAGTCACTGTCTTTTTACCGTTCTTTATAGAGCCTATGAAATCTTTTATATAATGAAGATTTGAGGATGGGGGTGAGACACTGAAACAGAAGCAGAGATCTCATAATAGATAGAGCAAGAATACAATATCACAGATGTCATTTTTGAAGAGCAGTATATGCAATATCTCTCTTGTTAGTAGGCAATATCTAAGCACAGTAATTCATGCATACATAACTTTATACCTATTCAGGCACATCAATTCGAGTGTGGAGTATGGAGATGGAGCGATGGGGAGAGGCAGTTCATATATATATATATATATATAGAGGTATGTTGCTTTGAACTATGTATGTTGTTGCCGTACTTGATATAGCGCTAGTCAAGTAAAAGGCCATAGTATAATTTGCAAACTACAACCACAGGGCACTCTAACCCGCTGACATGGACTTGGTCTTGTTCAGGGCGGTTGGACTCATCAAACAATGCAACCAATCAACTATCTTGGTAGGAATAACTGGTTCCGTGGTAGAGATCAATGAATGGCCTGCTAAAAGTACCCTCCACCAATATGAAATTGACATACGGCAGCGGATGACGTTGGACGTTGCTTATTGACTGTTGCAGAAATCCTGAATATGTTACCCAACTTTCTTCCCCTATTGCTCATCGTTGGCAGACAAATCTTTGACGGTAGAGTAAAAACTGGTGGGAAGACTGCCAATACCAGAAGCATAAAGATGCCCTTAGCATATCGCACCCGAACAACCTAGGAGTAGTTGGATAATGATAGGGCTATGGAAGGTCTAGATAGATAGTCATGTAACCAAAGCCAGAGGGGTGTGCATGATCGTTTCAGCAATAATATTCCGCAACCATCGTCGAGCTTTTGAATCGGATGATATTCACTACGGATTGTGTTCCTGACTGTTTTCCCATCCGGCGGGACAGTTTATCAACAAGAATAACACTTTCCGATGCCGTTGTGTTCCTCACTACCCTTCATATTCCATCTCCAGGAGCCAATTCAGAACCACTCGCATGTTCGAGATTTTAAGCCAGGTGGCGACTTGAATCAACTCCTTGCCTCCGCAGCCAGAGCCTATAGGGAAAAGGGCATACACACGACGTGCAAAATCGAACGCTCCAGCTCGGGACCACTTCTTCGACGCGGAGTATGATTGCCGTGCAATCGAAATGACGGTAAGTGGGGATTGATCCAAGGGATTTTTGAACAAGATAGGCTAATCTGAAAGCAACAGGTCGAAACAAAGAAACCCGTGATCGCAACACTTCCCAGAGGAAAGGGAGGTAAGAAGACTTTCAAAGTGACCCGTACACCCCGCAAGCGTCGGGAGCCGAAAGCAGATAAGGCCAACGGAAAAAGAGAGCTGGGAAGTGGACAGAGTCCACAGAAACGCGGCTCGATCACGACAGATATGAGAGACGAGCTGGAGTGCAGATTCTATGACTTGGAGTTCAGTCGGCAGATCCAATTCTTGGAATGTCTCCGCTGCAATTTCCGTACTGCGTGTGTGAGTATCTCCCAAAAGGAGGGATAATATGAGAGCTCCAGCTGGAGAACTGACATGAAATTGTTTGTTGGGTACTACACCAGGACTACTACGAATGGGTCAAGATGGGGGTAGCGCAGGTCCATTTTGGCCTTTTGCCCGGCACCACTGTTAAATGTCTGTTCCGGTTCCTGAAGAAACACGACCTGTTGGATGGGGAGCCTGGAGCGGCAGATGAGGAGACGAAAAAATGCATCCGAGAATGCAACGCAGAGACACGGAAGTACATTGCAGAGTTGAAGGAGAAAGTGAGGAACGGCTTGGTCGATAGTGGCAGTCTCTAGGCGCAATATTTGCAGAGTCTGGGAGCGATTCCTGATTAAGATATGGGAGTGCTCCGTACTCCCGTAGTAAATACATAGTTGAAGCCTACGTGAATAAATGTTAGCAATGTGGCATGTTCGCATAAAATAATAATACGTGCTCGCCTGAGTGTTGGATGGTTACATCTCTAGAAGATCAGAACATTCCCCTTAGTCGTTTTGTGTGTTGTAGCTGTTTCTTGCACGTTTATGTCGCATTTCCACATAACTGGCTCTTCAACCAGTCAATATATGTTTACCCTCCCGGGTTGGCCGGATTTGCAGGGGACTCGAGCCTGAAATTGAATACGACGAGTTGGTGGCGTTTGGGGATAAAACCCGCTTAAACAATTTACGTATTTAACTGGAAGCCAGCCGCTGCCAGCAACTGAATCCAACAACTCAAGCATCGAAATTCCAATTCCGAAGCCACAATTGCCTGAACTGTGCGCACCCCAAACGCCAGCCTTTGGTGTGTCGAGCTAATGACGCCAAACCTCGCCTAGAGCTTAGCACCATGCTGTCCATGGTCTGTCTCATGTTGATTGACCGAAACTCGCCTGGTCATGCAGAAAAGAGAATCGGGTAATCCGAACCCTACTACTCCGTATGTCGCAAGCGATTGCAGGGCTCAGAGCGGCCCAATTTCGCTGAGCATGTTGCGAGAAATGGCTGCGAGACGATGCTTGCTCCAACCGAGTCTTCCGAGAAGCACGACAGACCAGGCCATTGGAATTTGGTAACTAAAGTCTGCAGTCCCCTGTCATGCTAAGCTCTCACAAGTGTCAAAAAAAAAAAAAAAAAAAAAAAAAAAAACAACAAATACAAACAAATCAAGACAATCCTGCTTGATGAAATGGTACAAGGGTTTGACCGGGGGAGGGAAGCGGACATAACTATTCTATTCAACGTACTCCCCAGCTTAGGAGGGGCAAAAAAGGGCATTGCAGGGGACGAAAATAAACATTTGTAGGGAACAAACTCTCACGAAGGAGGATATACACCTGCATGGAAAAATGCCCGTTCTAGAGAGAAAACGAAGACGACACGGGGGACGGGACCCAGCAAATATCAGCCCACCCCAATGTCAGACCGAACCCGAACCGCCATCTCTTTCGTCTCTCGCGTGAACAGGGGCCAATGATTATGGCGAGCATTTGGGCCCCGGGGCTGGCTGTGCGTCAGGGATGATGCCAGAACTAAATGGCCGACTTTCCCCTCATCCATGGATGGGGGTCACAGTTGGTCAGGGCAGACAGATATCTATATTAGGCCGCAAAGCCCGTATATTTATTTGAAGATTTTGTTTCAATCCAATTGGCATTTTCGCCCATTTTTGTTTCGTTTCTCTACGTCCTCTTTACGTACAGTGATACGGTGAAATTTGATCCCTTGATGCAGGGATACCTTCAACTCTCCTTCACTCCTCGCAATTGGGAAAGCCCAACTATTTTAATTCGTTTATTTTTATTTTATTTTTTACGCCCTATAAAAGACGTCTCATCTACTTGTCCATGATCATGGCTCAACTGGTTCAATCCACGCCTCACATCCTTGTCGATGATAGTGAGGAAGATGCCGAAGGCTTTGTCGATGATTTGTAGGTTCCCCTCTCGTTGGATCTTATCTCTTTTTTCCCCTTTCCACACTACATACGCGCTGCAAAATCAATTCATTATCCAAGAATATGAAATATTTCTATAAAGCGGCAGTGTTGTGGGCCTCTTTGGCTAATTCCATCTCTATTCTCGTATATATAGCTCGGAGACTAGCTCGATAGGTTCCTCGATCTACCGATATCGCGTGTAAGACTTGAGAACTCCCAGAGTTTAATCTCCAGATTTTAAATGTGCAAATGGCCCAAATGATGTGCTAATTAGACGACAACAGGGAGCATGGCCGTCGATATCACGCATACAAAGCCGGGGCTTATTGGGGACCCAATGACGAGACGGCTCAGGAAGCCCTAGATATCGCACATCATGGATATATGTTGAGCATGGGCCAGAAACTGTATCTGGCGCCTCTTGACAAGCCTCAGGTACTGCATCCAAACCTCCGTATTATATATATTGTGCATCTAATTTGTCCATAACTAACTACTCTTTTTAAACAAAATCACAGAAAGTACTTGATGTCGGAACAGGCACCGGTACGATGACTCTTTCTTCTGTTTCCGGGGCTGCAAATACCTTTAGCCCCGCGGCCCTTCCTTTTTACACCTTTTTCACTTCCAACTCAAAATCCATATTTAACGTTTTCACTCGCTAGGGATATGGGCCATCGACTTCGCCGACCAACACCCAGAAGCTCTCGTAATCGGCACAGATCTCTCCCCCACGCAACCGAGCTGGGTCCCGCCCAATGTGAAATTCCAAGTCGACGACGCAACGGAATATCCCTGGACATTCCCCGCCAACTCTTTCGACTACATCCATGTCCGCGACCTCTTCGGCTCCATCCCGGACTGGTCCGCGTTCATGAAACAATGCCTCACCTCGCTCAAACCCGGCGGCTATCTGGAAGTCAGCAACGCCTCCGTCTGGTTCGAGAGCGACGACGGCTCCATCCCTGACGACGAGAAACACACCCTGCGCCAGTGGGGGAGGCTGTTCCGCGAAGCCGGTGACATCATGGGCAAGCCGACGACAATCAGTGAGAACCAGAAGGATATCATGGTTGATGCTGGGTTTGAGGCGGTGGAGGAGACGCGGCTTAAATTGGTCGTCGGGTCGTGGCCCAAGGACCCGGTGCTCAAGCAGGCGGGGCGCTATCATCTGCTTGAGTGTCTGCAGGGCTGTGAAGGGTGGGCCTTGGCGTTGTTGACCCGCGTACTTAAATGGGATGTCGATGAGGTGCAGGTGCTGCTTGCGAATTTCCGCGCGTCCGTGAAGGATAAGAGTATCCATGCGTATACCCCTCTGTCGGTGGTGGTGGGGCGGAAGCCGTTGGAAACGGAGGGGGGGAAATAAATGATCGCTAGGGTCATATCCCCCAGGCTTCTTTTCGTCTTTATTTTATTTTTCGTTGGCCTGCTTGTTTACCCTGTTTTTATAGTGGTGGTGGGCTGTGTGGAACAGAGTCAGGTTGATGATGACTTAACGATTTGTGTGATTGATATGACATTTTTATGATATTCTGACAGAATCATTGATTTTTGTGTTTATATGCGAGTTGTGTTCACGTTGTGTATATATACGGAGGCTTCTGGTCACATATGTATGGGGCTTTTTTGAGAGTCCCCAGTCTCTCTTTTCTTACGATGGTGCGAAGTCGGATTGGCGCGCTGGGTTTGAGATGCTGGTATGGTATACCAGCTGACGGGAAATTTACATGAGAAAGAATTCCATTATTTGGGTTTTGAACACTTCAATTTCTACTCACAAATTTTTATCGGAGCTAAAAAAGAAGCAAAACGAGAGGTCGAAATATATCCAACCAATCCACTTGCGGGGATACCCATTCAGATTCGATTCCTTTTCTGTTTTTCTTTTCTTATATCTTATTGCTTTTTTATATTTTTATATTTTTATAATTTTTTTACTTCTACGGAGTGTGTGCAACTCCCCGCGCCAAAAATTTTAAAAGATTCAAGAATTTAATAATCTGTATTCCCTATCTACATACTATATACACCATCTCAATAGCCAGGAGGATCATTCCCCTCTGCAAACATCCCCTCGTCCAAATTCTGGCCGCACTCCTGATGCCAGTTGCGCGGTGTGAATTTATCTGCAATTTTCTTGAAAGCTTCGAGCGTGCAGAACGTGTCATTACCGGGGAGGTGGTTACCGGGTTTCGCTGCACAGCCGGGGATACGGACGGGCTGGTCATTGTATCGGATGCGGACGTAGTAGTTCTGCAGCGACGAGGAGGAGAGGTCGGATGTGGCAGAACGTGCGATTTTGGAGGGCTGCGGGAACTCCGGTGTTGACTTTGACGGCAATTTGCCGCCGAAAAGCTTAGACATCAGGCTTCCTGATTTTCCTCTCTGGGGCAAGCTTGCTGCTTCTGGGACGTTTAGTTCCTCGAGAATATCTCCCGGTCTTGGGGTGTGGGGTCCGTCGGTTTGCTTGAAGAGTTCAACTGCTATCGAGGAGGTGTAGGGAGGCCACTTGCCGCCGTCGAATCCGCCCAAGCTACTCAGGATCGCGGCGATGGTGGTATCATGGCAGCCGCTTATGGCGAATTTGACACTGCCGTTGACGTCACCGGCTCCGTGGGTGGTTGGTCGCCAACCGCCATCAACGGATGCATGGACCATGCGGTCGACGATGTCTCCGATTAGAGCGCCAATGCCTAGTTTGCGGTATTCTTTGCTTTCCTTGTACCCGGCAAACCATTCGTCGGTGGCAATCTTGTCACATATTTCACGGGCTTTGGAGTCGTAGAATTCGGCCGGTAGACGTGTTGCGGGCCCGTGCGCTAGGGTCGAATTGATCGTGTCCATGATGCCAGACAGTCGAGGGCGGGAATCAACTGCAACCCGGGGAGAGTTCGAAGGCATCCATTTGGACCAGACGGAGTTAAGGTATGCCATTTCTTCGGATTCATTCCCTAAAAAAAATCAATCGGAATTACCACCGACCAGCGGGGCGTTCGGGAAAACGTTAGCCTTTTGAATTTGTATTGTTATTAAAATGGCTACATTAACATAGATATGTATGATGTTAGACAATAGTTATGGCATCGTGTGAATATACATTTATTTGCTGCCCGCTGGGCAAACAGGCGTGCCAACTGTCTGAAGCGGTGACAATTGCTTTCATTGGGGTAAAGTGTCTCCTCTGCGGGTGACCGGGCCACGATTATAGGTGGACGGAAATCGGCTGTTCGTGCGTCTGGAGGATACAATCCCCAAAAGGTCTGCTGGAGCGACTCAAGAGCTCGAGGGATTGGGGTAGTGCGGAGGTACATGTCATCGGTGTTTGCTCTGATTTTGGGCATGAAGCCTAGCTGGTCGACATATAGGTGTCGCAATCGCCGACCCAGAGCATATGTGGATTGGCGGCCTTCATCGGTCAATTCTCCTGGTAGGCTAATTCTCGAAAGTATAAGTGACTGAGTGGCTGTATACGGGCATTTTTTCTTTCCCATGGATTTTCTTTTCCCCCGCCCTCGTCAAAGAAGCCCATTAAATACTTGCCAGATGCCTTCAGCTTCCCCCTCTGGGCCAACGGCCATCAATGCCTGGTCGTTTTCTCCAAAGCTCTCCATCCTTCTGCGCCATTGGAAACTATCCCAGCTAGACAGATCCTCCTTCGACCCGGCGATCTGGGTGAGTCTTCTCGCGGCATTGCAATATGGCCAAACTGGACGGAATGCATCAGGGAGTGTTGTGAGTAGGTATGAAGGTGGGGGAGATTACAAGAAGCCAGGCCAGTCTATTTAACCCATCATAAAAAAAAAATTAGCTGCTGGAAATAATATATTGAAGATAGATGCCGAATATGAGGAGTATTATGGGAGCAATAGCAGGCGCACATTTTGAAATCGAGAAGATACCGGAGTTCGTTCACCTAAAAAGGAGATTCGAATCGTGAATGAGCTGGGAGACCACAGAGAGACCAGGAACAAGACGCATGAAACTAAACGGCAGCAGGGCTGAGAGAGAGTGTGGCTGGACGAAATTACCATGACGGAGGAACTGTCGAATGAGCAGGCCAAGAGAAGTCAGCGCGGCGTAACCAATGTATGTACTTACATACAAAGCATCTTTATTCGCTTATTTTTGCGCGTACAGTATGAAGTACAGTGCAGCAACTCAAGAAGACTTACCACCTGAACCAATTGCAGCTGCAGGCCGTCTGGATAGAGCTTGTGCAGCTCCTCTTTGGAATAGGGTTCGCGGGGGACAAGGGACGTCATGTTGCTCAAAAGTAGAAGAGAAAACCGAAGAAAACAACATAAAAGGACCTCAATTGCAAGGCAGCAGGAGAAATGAATTTAATCCTGGTGGTAGGTGGCCTCAAACAGACGGGGGCGTTGTTGGAGATGGTTGATGGCGGAGGAGTTTGATGGATGAGTGAAGTTGATGTCCATTATTATTTATAATAACTTGGTCATGTAGTTAGTTTTTTGGTAATGACTCGCGGATGACGTGAAAAGAAGGGCTGTTTTTGCTTATTAAATAAATAGTTAAATAAATATCCAAATAACTCAATCTCTTTTAATTATTCCGGTTGGATTCACAGCAATCAAATTCAATGGTGTCTGTTTTGATTATATGTGATTTTTATGTTCTGAACGGGTTTTTTTCTATTAAATATTTCTCGGTACTAGTTATGTATCCTTGCAGATAATGAATAAGTTGATTTCCTTTCGAGTGCTAGGTACTAATGTATGTAGCCAGGCCCAATAAATATCAACAGGGTTGATTGGACTTTATTTTTACATCATTAAAATAAGATAATTAACTAGTTAAATAGTGCTTCTGCTGGTGTTGGTTGCTGCTGTTCTGCTGGTGTTCTGCTGGTGTTCTGCTGGTGGCCAAATTCCTTTTGATAGTTAACTATTAACTACTACTTAGCTAAATATTAATATCTCTCCAGCCTCCAGGTCTTTTTAATCCGTTCAACCTCCCACTTCCGCAGTCTTTAAAACATCTCCAATACTCCGTCCATTCAGCTTAAGCACTGGCCCAACCCACCTGCCATCCAGTGAAGGCCTCTTCTGGTTCCTCTGCCATCAGTAGCCTCCATAGCCAATTCCCCCAATATCATCCATCATCATCCATCTCACCACATTTAGGCTAAATAACTGGGCTGGCTTCCCGGGGAACCTCCTCATCCTTTTCCATCTTTCTGGAATGAAAAGTCAACTGCTTAATTCGGCCGCAAGAGAGGAATTATATTTGGAAGAAACAAAATAAAAGCCTCTCCGACCCAATATCGGGCCCATCCAATTATAAATCGGCTAAACGCGCATAATATTCCTAACTCACTGACAGCTCCGGATTCCGGCTGGCTTGCTATTTTTTATTCTTTTTTAATCATATTTTTTACTTCATCTCCAAGCTCTCACTCGGCTGTTTCTGCGGCGTCGTTACGGAGGCTTCCAGGGGCGCCCCGGTCCCAAAAAGCTCGTTTTAGCTTTGTGACACGGAGTAACTGTAGAAGGTGAGTCTCTCTACGGAGTATCTATTCTGGCTTGTCCGTTCGTGGCGGGTTAAGTTATGCTCCTGTTCCCTCGCTGCCCTTTGACAGCAAAGTACATTTGTCTCTCCTCCGGCCTAGTATACTATATTATGGAATTGGTTTTTTTTAATGCTATTATCACAGTTATTATTATAGACACACCCAGTCCCCCATCAATTGAGAACCGGTCAGCGCTGGCGCAAAATGGAGGTAAGACACCGCTTCTTCCTCTTCTCACCCATGGCATGACATGGCTTGAAAAAAAAAAAAAAAATCTGTTTTTCCACATGTCTTCTTTTTTTTTTTATTATTTTTTAAAAAAAAATATTTGTTATTTTATTTTATTTTATTTTTGCCATTTGCGACAGGTCAATTGCGTTTGCGGCTTGTGTTGCGTGTCCGTCCCAGATATTTTAACTTGCTCTCGTTCCCTGAATCCATGGCTTGCCATCCATTTTATTATATCGTTCTATCGCTTTCTACCTAGGTTGTTGATTCTGCAGCCAGACATCCATTGGATTGTATCGTAAAGTAATCCCCGGTTTTCCCGCCAAAAGCTGATATACTTTATCGTCCCCCCAAGTCCTTACCAGAAGCCTTTTTATGGTTTAATCCTTTTTCCAAAACTTTACTTTTGCCTTTTTGTGCGCATTGCTTGGTTACAACCAACCAAAACCCCGTTGAATACCTTCTTGCGTTCTTTCTTTTCTTTTCCTTTCCTTTATATCTTTTTTCTACATTTTACTGCCCAATCTCGCCTTTTTTACCTCTGATATAGAGCTATACTCAAAAAGCAATTGCGATTGTCGTTCTTCACCACTTCCCTTCGCGAAATATGGCTTGGCCCATGACGCGCATCTCACAGAATTTATATCGCCAGCAATAATCTCCATATTATTTGGGAGTTCGAGGGACAGCCGGCTACCCACTTCTTTTGCACACTTTTCTACCACGAGGAAGCGTCATAGTGACCTCGAAAAACAAAGGGCGATTCATCTCCAGCCAAAAATTAGCACGAGAATTAAAAAAAAAAGTGGTTATGAGGGCTGTCCCGCGACGTCATGATATGATATGATGTTGACTGGCTTTCCACAAATTCTATTGCTATCGCAATTGCTGTACTTCTCAGGCGCATTTCGCATAACTTTGCACCGCCATGTCGCGAATCCCCCCATCGCATCACCGGATCGTAGATCCGGGACAGGATCGATTCATCTATTCTGACAGCTCCGTTTTGCATGGCTGCCCTCCTATTATCAGAACCAGAGCACAGCTAAGCCTCGAGGAAAATCTACAGGGCTCGAGTCATCCACATCCACACCACCCAAGCGCGCAGCCGCAGTCGCATACTAGGTCTGGACAGCTTTCCAGCAATAAGTTTCGTGATACGAAGCCACGGTTACTGTTAATGGGACTACGCCGGTGAGTGCGCTGACGGGAAATGGTATTTAATGATGAAGCTTGCATTGCTGACAAGGAGTCCCAGGAGCGGCAAATCTTCCATATCGAGCGTCGTTTTTCATAAAATGCCCCCAACAGAGACGTTATTCCTCGAATCGACTACTCGCATCCAGAAGGATTCAATCCAGTCAGCTTGCGCCCATTTGTGCCCTTGATTTGTTGGAATATACCTATTTATAAGTATATTCCGCTAACCTCTATATTAGTTCTTTCATGGACTTCCAAGTCTGGGATTTCCCTGGGCAATTGGAATATCTCGAGCCATCTTTCGATCTGGAAGATATTTTCGGCAGCCTAGGCGCATTAGTTTGGGTTATCGATGCCCAAGATGACTATCTGGAAGCCGTTTCGAGGCTAAACCGAACTATCCTCCTTGTACAACAATATTACCCTCACATCAACATCGAAGTATTCATTCACAAGGTAGACGGCCTGTCCGAGGAATACCGCTCCGACACTTTCCAAGACATCGTTCAGCTCATTTCAGATGAGCTTAGCGACGCGGGTTACGAAAATGCACCTGTACACTACTACCTCACCTCCATATACGACTATTCTGTTTTTGAAGCCTTCAGCAAAGTGATCCAGAAGCTCATCCCGCAACTGTCCACCCTCGAAAACCTCATTAATATTCTCGCCAACAATTCCGGCATGGAGAAGACGTACCTGTTCGACGTGCTGAGTAAGATATACATCGCGTCAGACACGAGGCCCGTTGACATGGCCTGCTACGAAATGTGCTCAGATTATATCGACGTCATCGTTGATGTGAGTGAGCTGTATTCATGGGACCACCCGCAGCGCAAACCCAAAGGGCCCCAGATCCCTGAGGCGGAGAGCCACGTAATTTTGCATGACAAGAGCATGATCCATCTAATGGAGATGAATAAGTATGTTCTCTTTTTTCACTATCTCTCTCTCTCCCCCTCATTTTTCTATTCAGGGGATTAATTTGTATGTTCCCGGCTTAAAAGATATTTATGTCTCGTTTCCGTGATTAAGAACGCAGATGCAAAGGATAAGAAGGGCCTTATCGATATGAATTGCCGGACGTTTCAGGCTGCATTGAATGAAGTGTTTTCTAGGAATTGGGAGCAGCAGTCGTGAGAGGGAACTACATCCTTGGTCGAAAAGGAAGAAAGAAAAGACAAACAGTATTTAAAAACAAAAAGAAAACCAAGGGGGAAAAAAACTACCGCCACCAGAACAGGCTCTTTACCCATCCCATTTTTGTGAGTCGGTTTGGGAGAACTGAGAAGAATTTTTCGTACTTAACTTGGATTGTGATTACTTTTCCTCAAATTTCGTTCCATTCTTCCCCTCCATGATATCTTTTTGTTCACATTGATGGCTTTGCAGGAGAAACAGCCCTGAAAAACCTGTCAGCTTTTAACAATGTATGTGTCAGTTAGGAACTACTATATATGCAAATCTAATAGTACATATTATTAATTGTTTAATCTAAATTTATTCAACCAATTCTGTACGTGTACGGAGTGGAGTATCTTGCAATCAAATAGTGTTCCAATGTTGCAATGTCAATTAAATAACACAGTTAGGGCAGAAGCATAATAGAAAAAGTTTCGAGCATGTCTGGGACCATACCACTTTTTATTTTTTATTTTTAATGTTTATTTATTTATTTGACAGCTGAAAATGTAATTTATTTAAATGACACTGTACGCTAGCTCTACTATCATGGGTATAAAACCACTATACGCAGTAGATTAGTTATAACCGTCACTTAATCACTTGATGACGTAGACGCGAAATTGGACCTAAAAGTTTTCCGTGTTCTTTCATAACTGCTTTACAACACCCAACATAACTTCGGCAAAGAGAGCAAACTGTTCTACATACCGATATATTCGCAGGACACGGGCGATTGCAATTGGAACAGTAAGACAGCCTGTTACCAGCGCTGCTACTGTACTCTGCGTTGATAAATAACGCTAGGAATAGCCAGCCCACACAGATTGGGCAAACGAAAGATGTCCGACATCCGCCAACGCCCTGGCAAAGGACATTCTTCCTCAAAGCAGAGGGCGGGTGCAGGAGAAGATGACGAGCTAGATTACAACTCCACCTCTTCAGTGGCCGAAGAGACAGAAGAAGAAGAAGAAGAAGAAGAAGAAGAAGCAAATGCCAAAATAGAAGGGGAGCAATCTTCAAGCACGGGGTCCATTGGCATCCTGGATGTCTTCCGTGTCATCTTCCTGCTTTTCCTCACTTCCTCCGCACTATCGTATTTTGTCACCACCGACTCATTGCTTTGGGGATATAAACCCCGGTTCATGCGCTGGGGTGTTCTGAAGAGCTACATCGTATGATTACCCCCCCCCTCCGTTTCTTTCACCCCCAAAATTCACACTACGGAGTACTACACCAACAAATCAACATTTTTTCTCCGACTTTTTCTAATTTATCAATTTTGGAATCCAGCGCGGCCCCATAGCTCTCACCCCTGAACAATTATCCCTATACAACGGCACAGACCTTTCCCTCCCCATCTACGTCGCTGTCAACGGCACAATCTTCGACGTCTCCACGAACCCGCGCATCTACGGAAAGGGCGGCGGCTACAACACCCTCGCTGGCGTGGACGCAACACGCGCCTACGTCACGGGATGCTTCGAGGAGGACCGCACGACTGACATCCGCGGCGTGGAACTCATGTACATCCCCATCGAAGACGATGATGGGAGTCCGGTCGAGATGGGGATGACTAAAGCGCAGAAGAAGATCCGCCGTGAGAGGGAGATGAGGGAGGCGAGAGCGCGGGTGCTGGAGCAGGTTAAGCATTGGAGGGATTTTTTTGCGAATCATAAGGATTATTTTGAGGTTGGGAGGGTTATTGGTGTTGACCGGGATAAGGGGCCGGAGAGGGAGCTTTGTGAGTCGGCGCAGAAGAGGAGGCCGAAGAGATCTAGTCTGAATGAGGTTAAATGAGGGTTTGGAGATGAATGAAGTCGTGAGGTGTGAGTTGTCGAGGGATGAGCGGGTGCTCATGGTATGAAATTTGAATTTATTTTTTGGGTGTTTATACGTTTTTATTACTTTAATATCCATTTGGTTCTGGTTCATTTCCTGAGGGGATGAATTTTGGAGCTTTATCTACAAATAAATTTTATAGCCTTTCAGCCTCAAACTTTTGGGTGTTATCCATTATCATGAATCGGGTTTTGCGAACGAAGATAAAAATCATTACCACAAGCAGATCTCCCTGTAGTAACGGAAACCATCAAGAAGCATGGTTTCGCCATACCGTAGAGAAAATTAAACAGGTGAAACATCATCGAAAATCAGTAGCAACTTTTCGATTGAAACTACTAATGAAGATCGCGCTGAAAAACAACGGAACCTCAACTGGGGATATCTCACGAACTCATAGGTCCACTCCCTCTGGTTGATTTAATACATAGTCAAAAGATCTTGGCTGGTATTGTTATCGGTATCTCGGATCATTGTCTCCGCAGTGCAGATAGTTTTTATTGTTTTATATCCATACACTCATGACAACGAGAGAAACATGGAGAACAGAAAAAAAAGGGACAAAGGACAATGAAAAGAAATCAAGAACACCGCTCTGACGAACACGATAACCCGAGGGGCAGAAGAGGAAACGGAAGGTAGTTCAGAAAATTCGTTTACTCGGCAGCGGTAACGGCGCGGGCTAGAGAGACGGGTTTGTTAGAATTCGTATTGAACAACACATGGAAAAAGATAGGAAAAACGCCCATTCCATAAAATATCGCGGAGAAATCTAATTGGCAAAACACAACAACAGACGAAACGGCATCCAAACATACTATAGATGTTCATCTTCGAGTGGCCAACAACTTTCTTGATCTGGCCTTTCTCCTCCAGATCGCTGAGAGCTTGCCGTGCCAAGCTGCCGTTGATCTTCAATCTATCGACGAGGGTGGCAACGGTAATGAGGCGGTAGGACTGTACATCCTTGTAGAGCTTCTCGGAAGTGGCCTTGTCGAGGACAACAGCGTGGTTGGCCTTGTCCTTGACTGTATTGTTGAAAAAAACTGTGTTAGCGACAAATTTTCTCTAATTTCCTCCGTGCTCGAGTTCGGGGGCCGCGATATGTCAACTCCAGGTATCCAATATATCTTTCCCCGAGCCCGAATCCCCACGCCATCTCTTATAGGTGATTTCCATCCGTACCTTTGCCCTTAGACCACTTCTTCTTCTGCTTCTTGCCGCCGGTGCTTGCTGCGGGTGCCTATTCCAGTCGCGATCATCAACCTGTCAGTATGCATCTTTCTTCCCGGGTCTTTGTTCCCATATCTGCTCGCGCTGGCCTTCCTGCCGACCACTTGAGGTATAAAAGAGGGTAGGCAGTTTAACTAACCATGTTGGGTGGAATGTGCGGTGGTTGTCGACGGCGAGGTGTTCAACAGTCGGTCGAGAAGAAGTTTGAAGTCGTCAAGTCATGGCCCAAAAGGTGCGAAATTGCGAGTGGGGTATGACTAAGCGGATTTTAGCCCTAAGCCCTCGTTTGGCCTAATATGGTTAGACAGAAGCTTATCGCCGTTCAGGAATCGAGGATTTGACAATAAGAAGCAGGATATTTTTTTAAATAAGGAAAACAGTACCTGGGGACTATATTTTTGAATAAACTAGGTAGATATCCATGGAGAATTTAATTTCAGAAGGAAAGCCGCTCGGATGTGGCAGATACCACTAGTACGGAGTGCAGTACTAAGAGATAATTGCATAAGTCAAGATCATGAAACGGGGAAGTCATCCATATTCAAGGGGGGATGTTCGTCTTCAACATTTAGAATCTGAGTAAAGCCTGTTTCCGTGCCAGCCCCAGTTACGTAACCAAATGTATACCCAGCTTGCCATCCGAACCAAATTAAGCCGCTCTGGCTGTTGTCTGCTCTGACCCATGAGGCAGAGTACTTTCCGCCATTCGCGAGTGGAATTCGAGCGATTCTCGGACGATGATTGCATATCCATTGGTGCACTGTGGGTGTGTCATCTTCGTTTACGGTCATAAGGAGCTCGGGGAATTTGGGACACCAGAGTAGTTGTCGGATACTATATTTTTGGATTAAAGCGCCAATCAGCGTGGGAGGCTGGCATTTAATTGACCACATCCACACAATATGTGGAAGGCTCTGGTCTATTGTTGCTATCATGTCCCCTTTCGGGTTGAAGGCGATGGAGGAGACTGCGCGTGGCCCACTACCAGGAACGTTGAAAGTATATGGGAAAACAGCTGATTTTGGAGCGAGGATGTATTCAATACTGTTCGAAACAGTGGACTGTTGTTCCACATAGATGTCACGGCCTATTGAGCCAAAGGAGATAGGGTCTTCAAGTACTGAAAGCAAAGAAAACTTGAATATGATGTTAGATGTATTTGTCTCTATCGTAAATGCGGAAGGATATGAACCTTACCGTCTTGCAGTTCACTAGAGCGACAGTTCCATCGTGCCTCCCAATTGCCAGAAGCCGCGAATCTGGGCTCCATTCTGTCGTTTTAACTCCTAGATTTAAATCATTGGATGCCTCGCTATAGGTCCTATAATATTGTCCGTCCGCAGTGTAAATTTCAACCCGGAGCACTGTGCTCGCGGAGTCCCAGACAACTAGCCACGCACCGTTTGGGCTCCATTTCAAGCCTTGAGCATCAACCGTTTTAAGTGCCACTGTAGTGATGACCTCATTTGTTTCTGGCTCATGAAGGGTCAGGGTATCATTTGCGTCAAGCTTCAGCAGCAGCGCAAGGTGACCCGTAACCGGGCGGAAGCCATAACCAGTCGCATTGGCAAACTTGGGGGATTTAATCACGCTCTGCCCACCGGTTGACAAAGAGAATAGGGTTAGGTGGACGTTGAATTCTGAAAAGGCAATCACTTGATCATGCGTTGCTGCGAAATCGACATGGGTGAAATTGAATGTGTCTCCGGCTTCGATTTCAGCAGACCAGTTCTCGTCATGCAGGTCCCAGACAGAGATGTGGTTTAAGCTCACGCAAAGAATGCGCTGGCTATCCGGTGTGAATACATCAGGCTCAGCAACGAAGGGCCCGGGGGGTTTCGACCATCGAAGCGCCTTGACGCGACCAGCGACGGTTTCATTTAGAGTGATAGTTCGAATGATGCTCTGGCCTTCCAGCGCGAAAATAACGGACAGTTTGTTGCCATCTAGAGAGCATACATATCGGCAATACTCAGACGGAATAACGGACGCGCTGTCTTGTTCTGATTAGTAGCTGTTTGGTGGAGCAGGTACAATATTGGAGGATATTTGGCAAGATATTAGTACTTAAGTTTTTTGTTAAACTCCTGATGGACATTCCTGGTGTAATTGACTCAGACTTGACTATCGCAGTATTTGATATATTTGTTTATGAAACTCACTGTGCTTATTTACTAAGTGAAACTTGAAGTTGATTAAATATTTAAAGTTCACTCCAGCTGATGGTCAAAGTTACCCCGTCAACGTCCATACTTGCGTCTCAATTTTCATGCTCTTCTAAAGTGAGGTTACTTGAGAAGTCTCTACTTTTTATTGATGAATTGATTTTATAGACTGTACGTCACTGAAGCTATGCACGATGAGCGTGGTCTAACTTTCGACATCCCATTGACCTTCTACTCCGTACACGTATTTCAAGCGCAATTCAATTCCATCCGCCCAGTCTAATAACTTTCCCCTGTGTTAAATTATTTCTTGTACTCATTGTGTGTGCCTAACTCCCGTTACTTTTCTTGTTCTTCCTTTCTTTTACTTATCTACTATTTATTTTTGTAAAATCATGATATCTTGATGATTTTGTTTAGTACTAGTTTTTAAGTGTATCTTTACACCCATCTCGACATGGAAGGGCTAACCAGAGTGAGCAGCACAAGGAACGAATTGTTGCCATGCGATAAGTTAGAACTCCCTACCAGGGGGCGTGGCCAGTCGCCTTCGTGGAGCACCTGAAGGACGATTCTGGTTAATGACGCGATCCTGTTAACAACACTTGAACCTGGAAACCCCAGTCGCATGTGGCAGGCTACTATTACTATTTATGAGTCCTGTGGGAACATCAGCGTCAAGATGACAAGTCTCGATCCCAAAAAGAAGGATCACGGCTGGAATGGATGCTCTTGGTTTGTCCTTGGATTCAAGGCACCTTGTTGTTGAAACACCCCGAATCCATTCGCCTAACCTGACGAGGCTACTTCCCGCTTAGGGTGCAGCATCGCCGGCTGGGTTTTGGTCTCGATGATCCCGCATCCAGATGAAGCCAATGTAAAATTCTAATCCCCAAATTACTCCATCAAGCTCAACTAGAATATGTTGAAGAATTGAAGCAATACGGTTGGAAATCCGATTCCCTCAGTATTAGCGAATGCAGTGTTTTGTTGCCGCCGGGATGGCAGATATTCATACACTACCGTTCAACACCCAATCAAGATGGCGTAAAAGCCGCCCTGCTATTGCGCCTCCAATTTTGGAGAATCAGATTTTCTGAAGTAAACTTTACTAGGATCTTACCAGCCGTAGCCTGGGCGGTGCATGAGGCTCGCGTTTCGAACCATGCCCAAGGCTCCTAACTCCCGCTCTCTCTCTCTCGGTCGCCTACATGTAATTTGAGAAACTAAGGAACTCATACTGTGCCATCCCAAACTTCTTGCTCTGACTTAACGGAGGAAAACTAGCTTGGGCTCCATCTCACGGCGATATAAGCTCCAGATTCGCGTGATAGCGCAACAAAAGCTTTCAAAAATGCCACCAGCCAAACCAATCATCAATCGGCGGGATCTGGAGAACTGTGGGATGGTTTACACTGAGAAGAGTGTTTCTCAGGACGGACATGGAGATGCGCCTTCCTCCCTACCAGCTCATATTGAACAATTCAGGAAAGCCCTCTTAGACTTTGGTGGTTTGGTAACCGACTGGAGTGAACATCGCTTCGAAACTGAAGCAGAGATATACCGGGATAGAGGTGGCATCGGGGACAACAAAAGCCTTGCGCCCCCGGCATCTGCGTATTTTCATGACTCCGACCCCACCTCTCCATTGTCTGCGGGTATCTGGAGGCACATGGAGCACTGTATGAAGATAGCGAGGAATGCTGAGGGTCTTGTCACCGCACATGCCCCGGAGCATGATTGGAAACACTTGCTACAGGACATATTCCAGGGGTATGGGGATATTTTTCCACTGGCAGGGGAACAACAGTACGTCTCTCCCCCCCGGGATGCGAGGTATTTATTTCATCCATCTAATGAATGAGCAAAAGGAAGCTGTTTGATCAATTTTCGCTGTATGTACCCGTCTTACCAAAGCCCGCTTGACTTGACGTTAATCCGCTTGTTCTACTCAGGGAGAAGGACATTCTTTGGGATGACACAAAAAAATATACCGAGAATTGCCCAAAGCCAGATTTCACTTACGGGTATACAATGAACCAAAATATCCCCGTCGCTCTTCGATCAACAGACCTTGTGAGCAATTTTTCACCCGAAGTGCTTGGAGAGCTGCGATCCGCCGGCCTGATCCCCTCTCCACGTAGCAATCTTCACACATGGTCAAAGGACAAAACCACGGGCTTGTCTCGAGACCAGCTCGTTTGCTTCCCCTGGGCCGTTGTTGAACTCCACCCCCAACAGTTTTCAAGCACCTTTGGAGAACGCTATAGCTACACCCAAGCAGCAAATGGGGCGCTGGTTGCCCTACGGCTTAATGCAGAGGTCGCTAATTGGGCTACGGGGAGTTATGATTTCGTTCTCCCTGTGGTTGCATTTACGTGTGTCGGAGCAGAGATCAAGGTTTGGTTGGCGTACTCCGAAATAAAGGATAATATTTGTCTTGGTCATGTAAGTAGGATCCCTGAGCTCTTATGGGTCTTGTTTTTGATGATTTTCTTTACCGACTATAATTCATTTACTCACCTTTTACCAGAAAATGGTATGCATCTGGGAGAGCAACCTGTGTTTGGGCTGGGGTGTAATTGCGACTTGCGCCATAGTGAAAAATATGTTACTTTGGGCATCCCGAGTATGGAAGCCGACTATTTCAGGTTATATCAGCCGTATACAACAGAACAAACTATCGTTTTCTCTTGATGGCCACGTCACCAAGGCCGCGATCCTTTCCTCCAGTGCTAGCCCGTTTGTTTTTGCAGCCAATAGCACGCAACTTACATTTCCCGACATCACGAAGCCCCCAGTACTAGACTTGGGTGGTCAACAACCATCAGGACAGAAAGGAAATAAGCAAGATCCCACTTCGAAGGCTTCAATATTAGAGTTTGGTGCTCCACAGACCCCTACCCCCAAAGGCACTGATCAAACGCCTGCTTCCTCTGAAGATGTTTCCCCTCCAAAGACATTCGCGGATAAAGCCGACGGTTTTATCAGAGAAGAGCCAGAGAAAGGCTACCAAGCTGTCCGGCATGGTCGTAAATTTGGATTGTCGAAGGCCACATATGACAAAATTCGGGAATCTAAACAGAAACAGGAACATAGCAATCCTAGACCCTCGCACGCCAGCACCGTCGAAGATGCGAAAACCACAAAGTTGCCGACAACAGAGAGTGATTCCAACAAGGAAGAGTGTCCTCAAGCAAGCGATGTAATCGCAGAAGGCACCAACAGGAATAGTCGAGATAGTCGCCAGGGAGGGACCCAGGAGGCCAATTTGGGCAACCCATCACAGAAGACAACCTCCATCGAAAAGGATTGCAAAACACCTTCTCATGGGCTCTCTAGCTCGTTCAATAGCGAAGGGCAAAATGATAGCAACTCTTTGTTCACTAAGTCACCCAAGATGGACGAAGATCGAGAACAAAAGAGGAGCTCTGGACATAAGGAGGATTTCGAAGATTTCGAGGATTCGCCCGACGAGCCTGAGCTAACGATCGGTTCATGCCCGCACTATGGACCTATGGTAGCTGAGGCACTCCAGTTGCTATGGGGCGATGAGCTTCTTGGGTTAAAGGCAGTATCAAAAATAATCCATGAAATCCAAGGACTCGAGCTCCTTGATGTGACTTGGAGTGTTCTTGAGCTCTGGGTGGCTCAACATAAAAATGTCCCATCGCCATGCGAGGGACTTGAAAAGATTATGCGGGAAATCAATAGCGTGTTAGAATTTGCTGTTATTACTCCTGATCAAATGTGGGCAAGCGACCCGTTCACATGGAGGCTCATTGATAAGGCTTTGCAAACCATTTTGAAGTCGAGCGAGCCAACATTAAAGAATATACTGGTATGGGCAATCGAATGCATGGATCTCTTGGAAAGCCTGGAACTTTGTGAAATTCTTAACCTGGGGGATCTGTCCTGTTTAGAGCTGAAGCGCATGGACCGAGAAATCATTGACCTTATGATCCGTCCACTGGATGATGACCCTTCGATAAGTCCTGCTGGCGCAGCACAGGCTGCTGAATGAGAGCTGCGGTTTGCGAGCCAGCTATTCAGGACGGTTAAGCACGAGCTGGAGAGAGCGCGAAGCTGATACTTACTCTTTGTGACTCCTCGCAACTTTGTTCGCATGACGCCGTCAGTCAATGGTGGGGGTAAGGTTACGTGGGATAGGACCAAAGCAATGCTCATAGATAGACTTGGTTTTGAGATGTTTTCTATACCACTTCCCCTTTTTTTTGTTTGAAGTGGAGAGGGAAGTAATAACTAATGACAAATGGATCTCAGGCATTAACATTAATAAGACGTGAACAACAGTCCAATCCTATTGTTAGCAGCCGAAAACCCTATTTACATCGCAAACTCCCCCGGACGTTTTGATTTTCTAGAGTGAAGCGCAAAGTTCACGTTGTTTGTCAACAAGCGTCGATATAATATATGTGTACGGAGAACTGCCGAAAGTCAATCTGCAAGTTCGTTGATCCACAAGCATAATTCAACAATGCCAAGTAAATGTCGGCGTCCCAAATTGGTGTAGTTGGTTACAACAGCATATCTTGAACCACATATAGTAGTTGGGCTAGTAGTTACTCCGTATTG
This sequence comes from Emergomyces pasteurianus Ep9510, assembly GCA_001883825.1. Classification (NCBI taxonomy): domain Eukaryota; kingdom Fungi; phylum Ascomycota; class Eurotiomycetes; order Onygenales; family Ajellomycetaceae; genus Emergomyces; species Emergomyces pasteurianus. The sequence goes on along the minus strand of LGRN01000007.1, from coordinate 97,300 downwards.
TGGCTACAACAGTGGATGGAACCCCGATATCTCATTTTCATTATTTCAAACTAGGAGAGCAACGACAAGCCAATCAATCCTAAGAAAGTCACGAGTATTTGCTTTGATGCAGGCCGGCTCAGGTTTCGTGTGGAGGGCAGCAGACGAATTAATTTATGATAGAACAACCATAGATACGGTATAAACTCGATAAAATTTTCATAAATTAATACGTTTCAGACCAAAGTTAAGGCCTGTTCGCCTTGCTCTTCATATGAACAAATCTCATCGAAAACCCCCAAAAGTTTTTTTGGCCTCTAAAAAATGGCATCCCAAGCGACAGCTCCAACTATCATTGCCACCTGCAAGCAAACTCGCTTCCATGTTCGTGAAGACAAAGATTCAAAGGAGGTGTGTATGCCAGCCAGGTAATTAATGGAGGGATTTGCCCCGAAGCTAATATACCGTATATATAGATTGACATCCAAGGCCTTAATATAACCATTGCGTCACCCGTTCCCACTACCACTACTGCTGGCTCCTCCGATGCTGGGAAAAGCAGCAAATCAGCCAAATCCCGTGGGAAGTCCAAAATCAAGAGCGATGGAATTGAGATCCTGTCGAGTGCTGATTTACATCTGAAAGCTGGTGTCCATTATGGCCTTGTGGGGAGAAATGGGACAGGGAAATCGAGTTAGTTTGACCTTTCTTTTTATTATTTTTATTTTCAAAAAATTGCTATTGCCATTTTACTCTTTGAACTACCCATGGACGGCGTTATGTTCACTTATTTTACATGCCAGCGTACTCGAGAGCATGGCTGACTGACCTTGTTCCGATCATATTCACTAAGCCATTCTGCGCGCATTGGCTGAAAAATTTATTCCTGGCATACCTGATGCTGTCCGGATATCTATCCTCCAACAAACAGAGGATGATCAGGATATGTCTACAGAGTCTGCTCCATCTGGAAATATAGGCCGTAGTGAAACGGGGACAAATGGCAGAAGGACTGTTTTACAAGAAGTCATGCGAAGCGATGAATTGAGAAATGATGTTGAGAGGAAGATCAGGGGTATGTTCCCATGGCCAAATTTTCGTAGAATTGTGCGCAGATTACGCCTCCTGATTTGAAGGCTGCATTGCTAACTTGAGCTTAACAATTGATTACCGGTTATGAAAACAAAAGTACTGTCGCATGCTTTGGAAGAGACTGAAGATCCATGGGAACCGGTGCGAGCGATCCGACGGCTTCGCCATGAAAACCTGGAACGGGAGCTGTTTCTCGCACAGAAAAATGCGAGTTTGCGAAGCGGTAGTCGGGGCATGCAAGCGAGAAAGGACATGAAGGCGGTCGAAAATAAGGTCACTGAATCTGCAGAGCTGTAAGTGTCAATGGCTTCTGGCACCGTTCGTTAAGTTCTGAATAGATTGATTGGAAAGGAGCTAGATTGGAAAGGAATCGGGATGCAGGCGAGCCATCCGAGATACAAGAAGAGACGCAGGAAGCTGTAGATCTCCTGGATGAATTACGATGTCAATATGAAGCGGCATGTAGACGTTTTTGTTAAACTAAAACAGTGTTTTTCATAGGCAATATTAACTAACATTTCTCCGCAGATGAAAATCACCGATATCGAAGCAGAGGCACGTCGTGTGCTTATAGGCCTCGGGTTTAAAGATTCCTCTTTCGAGCAGCCATTCGATTCACTTTCTGGCGGCTGGCGCATGCGTTGCATGCTTGCCGGAAGTTTGATCCAGAAAGCAGATATCATGATTTTAGATGAACCGACCAATTTTCTCGATTTGTTAGGAATCATCTGGCTGGAGAATTATTTTGCTCATCTACGGACAGTAGATGATGATAGGACCATGGTGCTTGTGTCTCATGATCGAGATTTTCTCAATAATGTGTGCGAGGAAACTATCATCTTGAAAGATCAGACGCTTGCATACTTCAGGGGAAACCTGTCAGCGTACGAGGAGGATTTAGGAGCCCAGAAGCTTTACTGGAGCCGTATGAAAGAAGCGCAGGATCGCCAAGTCGCGCATATGGAGGCCACCATTCGGGACAATATCAAGCTGGGCAAAAAGACTGGCGACGACAACAAACTTCGCATGGCGAAATCTCGCCAGAAGAAAGTAGATGAGAGGATGGGTGTGCAGGTCAGCGCCAAGGGGACGAGGTTTAAATTGAACCGCGACCGCGTGGGGTTTCACGACTCCATGAGAGATGAAATAGAGGTGCCACAGGATGAAAAAAGGGCGTCAATTAGTATTCCCAATCCACAGGAACTGAGATTCCCAGGACCCCTCGTCTCTTTGGAATCGATCAGTTTCCAGTACAAGCCCCAAGGTGACACGATACTTAATGGTATCGACCTGGTAATCCACATGGGAGACCGAGTCGGAATCATGGGCCTAAATGGGAGTGGGAAAACGACCCTGCTAAAGGTCCTTGTGGGATCAATGCAACCGTCACAAGGCACCGTGTCTCACCATCCTAGAGTAACAATCGGGTACTATTCTCAGCACTCGGTAGATGAACTCAAAGCCGTTGGGCGATCTGAGCCGATGCTCACTGCGCTTTCATTGATATCCCAGGACGCTAAAGGGAGCCTTGGAGAGGGTGAAGTTCGTGGATTGTTGAGTTCACTAGGATTGGCAGGGAGGACAGCGTCAGATGTCCCTATTACACAACTATCAGGAGGCCAGCTGGTGAGTATTTTATTTTACTTTAATTTTAATTTTTTGCTTCGATTTCTATTCCCCAACTCGTGCAAAACGAGATAATTTCGCAGTAATAATCATCAATCTTTGTTTATACAGGTTCGACTAGCACTGGCCAGGATAATTTGGAATCTGCCACACCTATTAGTCTTGGACGAGATCACCACACATCTTGATTTCCACACTGTAATAGCACTGGTCGAAGACCTTTCAACCTTCAGTGGTGCCTTACTGATCGTTTCTCATGACCGATACTTGATCCGTGGTGTTGTGGAGGGCAAGCGAAACGCGGTGGGCCAAGATAGCGATGCAGATATGACCACGAAGACAGATGAAAACGAGTCAAGACGGCGCAATGTATACGTATTGAGGCGAGGGCAGCTGCATATGCAGGAGAATGGAGTGGAACAGTTTGAAAGGAGCCTGCAGAAGCGGGTACGGAAGATGATACCGGGAAACTGATGCGGGATGTCATTAATATTCTTTCGCGGAATACATCACCAGCTAAGATTTTATTTCAACTGTCTTCATGCCGCTTCCCCCCTTTTATTTATTTCGTATTATTTCGTAAGTTGAAGGCCAACGGTTGTCTAACCATTGTTAAATGGAACCTCCCACTTTTGACACCACCAATAAAGCGAGTGGTCGGAGCTTTGTTGGAATTGTAAAAGCTATTACTTAGCCGCATGGATAGCTAAATGCAGATGGGGATGGCTATTCCAATGCACATGTTAAGCAGTTATGCAAATTGTCACGAATCGGAGTACACGTAGGTGAAACTGCGTCCTTATTTATTTATATATCCATGTCGAAGTAGTTAGTAGCTAACTACGGAGTACTCCGTAGGGGGATATGACTAATCCCCGCACTCGGCATTTGTAACTTACCAACTTAGTTATATACACCTTCCCCGCCTACCGCCTCCTCGCGATAGGTTTTCCCACAATGAACTTGACGATAATAGTATAATATCTCGATGGCTGAGTTACTCCAGACTCAGAGACGCTTCGTTCCTGCGCTGCTACCTTCCTCAGCCAATATGCGGGGTTACCTGTCGTCCCCCCGCTGTCTATCCCACTTTCGGCGCCGACGACGATACCAGAGTACTGCTGTCTTCCCAGGTACCAGAAACAGTCAAACAGAGCCCACACCGCCGTCGCCATTACCATATACCCCTCACTCGATTTCTCCTTCTCTTTCTCCGTCACCGCGGTCATCCGCCCTGAAACACGCGAAACCTTTCTCCGACTTCCTGACAGACACCTTCAACAGGCAACATGACTACCTCCGCATCAGTGTCACGGAGCGCTGCAATTTGCGGTGTCTCTATTGCATGCCCGAGGAGGGAGTTCAGCTTTCGCCAGCTTCCAAAATCCTTACCACGCCGGAAATAGTCTACCTATCCTCGCTCTTCGTCTCCCAGGGAGTTACTAAAATACGCCTCACAGGTGGCGAACCCACGGTCCGCAAGGATATAGTACCCATGATGCAACAAATAGGAAACCTACGCCGCGATGGACTGCGTGAATTGTGTTTAACAACTAATGGCATTTCGCTGCATCGAAAACTAGATAGCATGGTAGAGGCTGGGTTGACGGGTGTCAACCTAAGCCTGGACACTTTGGATCCGTTCCAATTCCAGCTCATGACTCGGCGGAAAGGATTCGAAGTCGTGATGAAGAGTGTCGAACGTATCCTTGAGATGAATAAGCGAGGCGCGGGGATAAAGCTGAAGATTAACGCTGTGATCATGCGCGGGATGAATGACAGAGAGATTCTGCCGTTTGTTGAACTTGGACGAGAAAAGCCAATTGAGGTCAGATTCATCGAATACATGCCATTTGACGGGAATAAATGGAGCCAGGGAAAAATGCTGCCGTACAAAGAAATGCTCTCGATCATTCGGGAGAAGTACCCCAACTTGGAGAAAGTTGCTGACCACAAGAATGATACGAGTAAGACTTATCGTGTGCCCGGGTTCGAAGGGCGCGTCGGGTTCATTACAAGCATGACTCACAATTTCTGCGGAACATGTAATCGCCTGCGTATTACGAGCGATGGCAACCTTAAAGTATGTTTGTTTGGGAATGCGGAGGTTTCGTTACGGGATATGATTCGGAAGGAAAACAATGGGGAACCAATCGACGAGGACGCCATGAGAGCACTCGACCTGTTGGAGTCCGCCAGAAGAGCTGGCCATGCTGAACATGAAAGCCTTGTGAATGAGCGGGAAAGGGAGTTGCTTAATATCATCGGTATGGCTGTCAAGAGGAAGAAGGCGAAACATGCTGGGATGGGAGAGTTGAAGAATATGAAGAATAGGCCTATGATTTTGATTGGTGGGTAGGTTTTGCTTTTATTTGCCTGCTCCGATTTATGAACACATTTCATATTTGGTTTCTGGCGTTCATTTTAAGTTGACCTTGTTTTTCTTTCCAATTTTTGACATATTGGCTCGTCATATATGATATATTTATATGAGGAAGCTACATTGTGTTTGGCGCAGGTTTTTGGGAATGCTTGATACCGTGCTATACTCATGATATAATGGAGAATTTCTGCTTTTTGAACCGGATCTTAAACTGTTTGCGCTCTTATCATTCATGATAGCGCGATATGCTAATAGACATCGATTTAGATGAACATGGAATTCCATGCAATGAGGTTTCTCAGCACTCTCCGTGGGCCATACACTTACACGGTAATACACAGATGCGACTCGGAATAGCGCCCCTGATTCCGTCCTGCTCTACGGTTTCCACTCATCACGTCCACGCTACTTCCCTTCCTCGACTCCATCCCCGCTTGTATTCAACAAAACGCCCCGGCAAAGCAACAACCAAACCTCCGCCAAAACCCCACTTTGCAGACAAACATTCCACCCCGGATCTCCCCACGGCTTCGGACCCCTCCCTCCCTCACCTCACCCCTTCCCAAACCGTTCACATGACCTCCATCTCGCACAAGACCGAAACCACCCGTGTCGCCACAGCTATGTGCCGTGTCACCTTCTCCAATCCAAAGCCGTACACTCTGCTGACGACGGCGGAGGGCTATACGAAGAAAGGCGACGTGCTCTCCGTCGCGCGCATTGCGGGAATCATGGCTGCAAAGCGCACGGCGGATATTATCCCGCTAGCACATCCGGGGCTGGGGATTACCGGGGTGGAGGTTGATATTCAGGCATGCAAGCCTGATGATGTTGCCGGCGTTATGCTAGACGATGATATTTCGTCAGCGAATAGGAATGGTTCCCGACCAGCTGCCGCAACTACAACGACGGAAGATCTAATAGCCTCTACCGCTCACCCGTACGGTAGCGTGGTGATTACCGCGACCGTATCTTGCCATGGGCGGACGGGGGTGGAGATGGAGGCCATGACGGGAGTCATGGGGGCGGCATTGACAGTGTATGACATGTGCAAGGCGGTGGATAAGGGGATGGTGGTGGGCCAGGCGAGAGTGGTGAAGAAGACTGGGGGCAAGAGTGGGGGGTGGGAGTGGGGCGTTAAGGTTGAGGCCGGAGCCGGAGAGCAACAATAGTTTTTGTTTAGGCGTGGTTTAGATGGGATATGTTTATTGATATCTTTATGTTATATAGTGGCGTAGAAAAGGTACAATTTTACACGAGGCACGCGTGAGTCTATGAGGTTGCGAGATAGGCCGGGATCTTGTATATTGTTATATAGGAAAATGCATTTTTGTCCTAGAAGCAGCATATCTTTATGATGAGACGCCCCATTGATAGAAATCAAACACCAATTACTAAAGAAATGACTCATATCTTTAGTGACCAAAATCGGCAACTGGTAGAGAAAACCCACAACCCACATTATATCGAGGCAGCGCATGCTTAGGCTACCCAAGGTATTATCTTTTTCACTCTTCATCACCAGACGATCCATCCATATCCACATCTACGTCCTCATCTTCATCCTCCTCGGAGTCCCCACCATCACCATCCCCCATCTCCACATCTCCCTTGGTCCCTCGTCTCTTCCTTTCATCCCTTTGGCTTTGTTCCAGCAACTTAACCCGTTCATCCTTCTGCTTCCTCTGCGTCTTCACAAATGCGCCTAGCGGCGTCGTTTCCCACTCCACATCCTTGAGGAACCTTTCAACCTCTGCCCGATCTCTGGGCGCAAACGTCACTTTTGCCCGCCGCTCTTCGATCCAGCGACTATTAGCTTCCAGCTTCTGCACAACAAGCACGATCATCTGGTTGATTTTTGTATTCTTGTTGCCTGATGAGCGAGATGATACCTCCTTCAACCAGCGTTTGAGCATGACAATTACTGGCAGTGAGAGTTCCGGGAACGCGATGTTTTTGGCCCACAGGATGAAGAATTCTGAGAGCAGCTCTGCGACCTCGGCGCCCACGCCGTCTTGGTAGATGCGGGTTCGCAGGTAGGATTTGGGAGCGCGAATGCTTGTGGCGAAATCAAGAGGACGGAGGGTGCTGGATTTCGGTGGTTTTCTCATTTCGGCAGAGTTAAGGACTTCTAAAAGTGAGGATGCGAGGGGGATGTAAGTTCCTGTTGTAAGGGAGATACGGAGTAGGGATCTTGTAAGTTGGAAACGTAGGGGGAAGTATTGCGCCGTAGGGATCAGGCGCATCGCTCCGAGGGTGATTTGCACGACGGGGTAGATTAGCGGTCGTAGAGGTGATACTTTGCCTGCTGTGGCTTCTGCAACGGCATCGCAATGAGCAGACAAAACTCTGGACCAAAAGTCCAATGAATGGATATACTGCCAGTTGTACACAGTCTTGTAGGAGTCCTTTGATGGATGCGTTATGCTGCTTCGTAAATGCATGGCAAGTTGTCTGATGAAAGTAAAACCGGTAGTGTACGAAACATTTTGGTCGATTCCCCAAATCTCGGCCGCGGAATTCTTGATCAAGTTTACGCCGGAGAGCGTGTGGGCGGTTGTATTTCGGCTACCTTTAACCACCCCCTCATACGTTGCTTTCAAAACAGCAGAGCGAATTCCAGCATCCCCAATCACCATCAGGCGACGAACGATGAGAAAGGCGGTGATTCTGGTAGCTTCGGTGCTGGCGGAATCCGACCAGATGCCGACGACGGTTTTTAGAACGATTTTTAGGAGCTTTCTGAATGGGAGAAGATAGGGAAGCATGGGTTCAACTGATGCCAATGTCAACTTCAATGCGGCTGCATCGGATAGATTGGTAAGAAGCTGGTGGACGGAAGACGCGTGAGACTTGATTAATGGGGTCAAGGTTTTGAACTTTTTCGAATCCAGGGGGACTCTGATTTTCCCGCTCGCACTCTCTTTGGTAGGCAAGTGGTGATTCAGAACTTTGGGGACGTATTCCAATGCGGTAAGTAAAATCTGATGGTAAACATCTGCGTCTGATATGGTGTATTTCCGGTCCTTCGAATCCTCCTCGTTCATGTAAGCGGCTGATCTGAAAGCCAACACCGCCTGTCGAGTTGCCCGCATAGAGTGTTGCTCAATCATTGATTTCTGCCATTGCTTGACCACTGGCAAACTGATGGTGTTGCTCTTGTCATCGTCTTGGGTATCTCCAGATACCTTACCCTTCTTCTTTTTGGGGCGGGCCTCTTCTTCCTGTTCCTCAACATCGCTGAGTGCGTCAACCTCAGCAAGATCCCCGTGGTCCCCAAAGTCTAGTAGCTCCGCGTCGTGCTCCTTGAGGTATTTATAAAACTCGGGGTCTTTATCCTTCAGAGCCTCCAACTGTTTCATATGTGCATCGGTGTCGCCTATGTCGCTGCCTTCTGACGCACCACTGTCTTCTTCGTTATCGCTTTGTGCGGGTGATTCCTGGTCTACATCTTGTTCTTCTGTCTCAGCAGCCCGTTTCCTCTTCCCAATCTTTGGGGACACATCTTTATTCTTGGAGGATTTTTGCTTTGATTTGCCCGGAGCAGCATCTGGTAACTCGAATCCACCCGCAAAGAAATCGTCCACGTTCATATCGGCAAAGGAATTTTTCTCGCCATCCGGGGCGGGTTTTCGACCACCGCCATTCTGTTGTACCTTCCCATCCTCTACTTCACCATCACCTTGTTTATTCTGCCTTTTCTTTTCCTTCAGGCGGTGTCGTTGTTTGACCTTTGCAAACTCCTTGCGGCGCTCGATAGTATCCTTAAGGTGATTCTTCTCAAACTTTTTGGTGGCTTTTTTCGCGGAGCCTGCCATGGTTGATCGAATTCGCCGTATCAGTGCCTGCGAATACAGCCTGTTGTCGATATATCCCGTTTTGATCCCGTTTACATGGCTGTTGAGTTCCCTTCCTCGCCCTACAGAAATTTAGGTATTAAATTTTCTTTTTTCCTTCGAAGCAAAAAAAACATGCACGGACCACCCCTTAGCTAATCCCGCGCTAGGTAACTAAACCTAACCTAACCTAACTTACCGTTTTGGGCCGCTGCCGAATAAATCGACAATCAATTGAGACTATTATATATTTGTATAAATATTCAGCCATGTATCAACAACGCCCGCTCTCGTATGCGCCTACACCGTACAGTTATACTCCAAATCCCGCGCTATCAGCATCCATTAATCTAGATGAGGTTTGCGTCTGGTCTGTCCTTATACTGCATATCATTTCTAACCATGCTTCAGGAAGTCAAGCTATCCTCTACCTCCGCAGAGAGGGATCTCTATGAATCCCTAGCAGAGATATACAGCATCATTCTTACTCTGGATGGTTTGGAAAAGGCCTATATTAAAGATGCGATTACGGAATCTGAATATACCGAAACATGTGCACGACTGCTGAAGCAGTATAAGTCTAGCCTGAGTGACGAGACAGTTGCCAATGAGTTTGTTGATCTAGATACTTTCAAGCGGACATGGGGGGTATGTCATTTATCTATTTAACAAAGCCATCTCATATTACTTTCGTGCACATAGGAAAGGAAGCTAACTGGCCTATAGCTGGAGTGCCCAAGGGCAACGGAGAGACTGAGGATCGGCCTTCCTGTCACCGTCGAGCAGGCGGCGCACAATGCTGCACCTGCACCCAATAACCCCAACACCAACACATCCGGCAGCTTGATTTTAGCAGCCACAGAGAATTTTATCACGTTCCTAGATGCTCTGAAACTGAACATGGTTTCCAAAGATGCGCTCCATCCACTTCTTTCGGAAATTATACAGTCCGTGAACCGAGTAACGGACCAGGACTTTGAGAACAGAGGAAAGATTATACAGTGGCTCATTGCTCTCAACCAAATGAGGGCGACGGAAGAGCTAAGTGAAGACCAAGCCAGAGAACTGGCGTTTGAAATCGAACAGGCCTACCAGGGCTTCAAAGATACTCTGAGTTGAAAATACGGTCAATTCAATATTCCCACCTTGTCGCCTAGATGTGATATTACTACAACACATTTGTTAACGGGCCACGAACTATACGCGATTGAGCCCTAACGTTCGAACTTTATGGTTCTCTTGTTTAACTACCCAGTATCTGTTCTCTAGTATTAACGAGGTTATGTGTTATGAACCCATGTTGTCCTGCCCTGTTATCGATAAGGTTTCGTCCGCCCCCCCAACGCACGGACCACATTTATTTTGGGATCTTTTTTTTTTCCCTTTGGTGCTGGTTGAATTTCAGAATATATATCTTATTCCCCTGAATTTATACTGTACATATACCATATTATTATTCCATTCTGTTTCTTTGGTATTTTTTTTTATTTTCCAGTTGTTTCTATATTTCCAAATTTCCTTATTTGGCCCTGGGCGAGAGCGGCGCAACCTAAGTCTTTTAGTAGACAAATCTGCTGGCACAGAATGGCCATGTCCAGCGACTCGAGGCCGCTTCATGGTATGTACCCTGATTATTTAGTGACTCCAGGCGTGGAAAGTACCTAACAGCTCCTGTGTGTGTCCACCTCCATAGTCTTTGATCTCCCACAGTTATACACAAAACCTACAGCAGCAGATATCCTGCACGCTTTGCAGCAACTTGCTGTCCGACCACGCAGCTTTAGCGATGACAATGGCAGCGCTCAACTAGTGATCCTTCAAACCGGTGTTTCTCAGTATCTCACATCCATCATCGCTAGTGCTCTATCATGGATCGACTCCGACGAGCTCCGCGAAGCCATTTGGGATGCCGCCAGCGCACGCCTCTGCGAACGGTCCGGACGGACTGGTAATTCATCCTACTCAGCCATTTCCCAATGTAGAGCACTGACTAACAGCATTCGGGCAAACAAACAGCCATGCCCTCTATCTCCCGCGTTTTCTCAATTCCCATGACCCAGCACACAAACTTCAAACTAACCCTCCACGAACCCTCCCTCACATCTGATAACCTAGGCATGAAAACATGGGTATCCTCCTATCTCCTCGCCAAGCGTCTCTACACCTTTCTCATTCCACCTTCGTCCCTTGTCCCGTCGCGATATAAAAACAACCGCCCGCTCCGCGCCCTCGAACTAGGCGCTGGAACGGGACTGGTCGGACTCTCCTTCGCGGCCCTTTGGGGTTCTGCGGCTTCCATCCACCTCACAGATCTGAATGCCATCGTGCCGAATCTAGCTCACAACGTCGAGCTAAATGAAGAGCTGCTCAGCAAAACGGGGGCGAGCGTGTCAACGGGCGTGCTCGACTGGTCTCTGGAAACTGATCCGCGGCCAGCACCGGCTGAAGACGAACGATGCGATGTTATCCTCGCCGCGGACCCGCTGTACTCCCCTGACCACCCGCTATGGCTTGTACAAACGATCCAACGTTGGCTGTGCCAGGATACCGAGTCGAGGGTTGTTGTTGAGATGCCGTTGAGAGATGCGTACTTGCCCCAGGTAACGGATTTTAGACGCAGGATGCGGGCAGCCGGGTTGGGCGTGTTGATGGAAGGGGAGGAGATTGGGTTTGATGACTGGGAGGGGAGTGATGGGGAAGCGCTGGAGGTGCGGTGCTGGTGGGCTGTGTGGGGATGGAACCGGGAGGGAAGGGACACGGCTTGAAGTCAACCAGGACAGCGCATGATGATTTAAGAGATTATGATTAGGGATACTTTTTTGGATTGATGTGGTTTTTTTTGATTTGATTTAGCAACATTAGATTTATAGATACTGATCTGGCTTATGTCGTTTGAAGTATTGTGTTTATATTCGTGCGCTGTCGAGTATTTTCACCTATTTTTACAAAAGGTATGGATACCTACCTTTCTAGATGTATGTAGCTCAGGTGACTTCGCCATATGATGTCATCGTCTATCTTACAAACTATTCAAGCCGCGAGACATTCAGCGAATCATCTAAAAAACTTACATACTTAACAGATGTTGAGATAGTTGAACTGATAATATTAAGTAATAAAGCACCCTATCAAAGATATAACGCAAAACAATTTCCACCTAAACAAGCACGTATATATTCCGCAACTATGGTCATAGGGCTGCTCACAATAGCTTCCATCCCAACCGTTATCGGCGTCTGCGAAGGGGTGAGCGAGCAGAGGAAAGCAAACAAACGCAAATCAGACGAAAAGCGCCTCGAAAAATTCTACCTCGATGTCTTCTGCGAGGCAAACTCCGAAGAAGCAAAGCGGCTGCAGGGGCAGCGAGTGGTATTGAGGGATAGCAAGGTACGTTGAAGTCCGGCAGGGTATTTTTGAGTAGGATCGAGAAGGGCAAAAGTTTCACAAAACTAATAGTGGACAGCTCTACATCGATTCTCCTACCCGTGGATCCTGCTCCATTCCCAGCCACACAGCAGAAGCCTTCTACATCAGCTACCCGGACGACGAGCGTGAACCAACCCTGGGACTCGTCAGCACCGTATCAGTCGACCCACCGATGCTCAATTGGATATATGTCGACAAGGACACATTTGAGTTGAAGTATGGGAACCGGACGCAAAGCCGCGAGCACCTTGTCGGGCCATGGGATTGGACGGAGGATCAGATTGGGGTAACGGTGCAGGATATCGAGGGTTTTGTAGCTGTGGAGGAAGAGGAGGGAGTTTGGGCGGTGTATTTTGATGCAAGGGGGGATGGATTGAGATGGGGCATTGGGAGGAGGAAGAGGGTCGTAGAGATTAGTTTGGAGAGGCGTTTGTTGAAGCCGAAGGAGGAAACAGAGAAAGAAGAAACGAAGGAGCAACAAAAGGTGAGATGCTGAAATATTCTGCGTTATTTGGGGAAGTTACATGGAGTTATCAAGCGTCCATTCGTTGGGGTATATATGTACATATATTCAGAATGTTTAGGCTTCAATACCATCCCAAGATTCATTATCGTATGCATTTCCTTCCCCTCCCACCTGCCCTTCGTATTTGCGGCGCTGGCTTGCCTTTACAGCATCTCTCCGGTTATGCTCTTTTCGCCGCTCAAATCCGCTCTTCGTACTGATCCGGGTTCGTCTGCGGTCCTTATCCTCCTGTTTCCCCTTCTTAGTCATCGGTCGCCGGACCTCTACACCATGTTGCTTTAAGTCCTTCTTAGCCTTCTTAGACAAATTGGGTAATGCATCAAGAAGCCATTTCTGAACCCCTTTATCTCCAACAACTCCCCGCAATTTTTCACTGGCAGCGATAACATTCGCGATGTTTTTAACATAGGGGATATCTTCCTTCGTGTAAAAAGTCACAGCCACTCCACCTTCACGTCCGGCTCGGCCTGTTCTGCCTACGCGATGGACATATGCGGCGCTAGAGTTGGGTATGTCGTAGTTCACGACGCCGTTAATACCTCGGAAATCCACTCCACGCGAGAGAAGGTCAGTTGTGATGAGTATCCATATTTCGCCTTTTCGAAAGCCCGCCATGATGTCCAATCGTTGCGAGTCGGAGAGTTCCGAATGAAGCACAGCGATACGTGAAGATCCGCCCGCTTCAGCTGGGATGTCATATTTCAGTTCAGAATGTAGTGCCACAGCTCTAGAAATGGTTTGCGTGAAAACCAAAAATGGTGGTCGTAGATGGGTGTCTGAGTTGGAACTCGCTCCTTTGGGATGCAGAAGTTGTCGCAGCCCAAGAAGTTTCCCTTGTTCAGTTGCAGCGTAGACAAGTTTGTGGGAGATATTGGGAATGGCGGTATCTTTTAGTCCAACAACCAGTCGGACAAGGAATGAGTCATCGCGTAGTCCCAGCGATTGCTGTCGCTCACTGACCGTCAACTTGGCGAGCTCTTCGATGTTAGAACCCATTGTCGCAGACCATAAACCAATTCTCAATTGGGCATTGGTGCAGGCACGCCACACGTTGAGTGTTTGGTCGCGGAACAGAGGGTCTAGTAGCACGTCAGCCTCATCTAGGACAAGGCTTTGGATAGTCGGTAAAGGAGCGGTAGCGTGTTTCTGGTTATTGGAAAGAGAGTTTGCAAGCAGCAATGGAGTTGAGACTAGGATGTCGCTCCTTGTGATCGGGACATTTCGTCTGCGCTGTTTTGCATTGGTAGTTTCATCGTCTTCAGAGATATCACTCTCGCCATCCGAAGGAGCTTCTTCCACACCTTCCATATCTTCCACAACTCGCATCCCTTTCCGCATGGCTGTAATTTTAACACCAGTGCCCGCTGTAAGCTTTCTACCTTCGTTGACAATCTGAGAGACAAGTTCCTTTGTCGGAGCCAAAATGATCGCGAACAGCTCCCTCGTTTGAGATCCACCCTGATGATGATGTCGCATTATTTTACTGATGAGTGGAATCATAAATGCGAGTGTTTTCCCACTGCCCGTAGGTGCGACAACCAACAAATCCGGCTCCAGTTCAGATCGGACAGGCTGAATTCTGTGCTCTTGAAGTCGCGCGGCTGAGCTCTGACAATCCCCAAACAGCAATGGAAGTGCGCCAAGCTGGACTTCAGTAGGTACGCTGTATCCTTGGCTGAGAATGTTCTCCTCAAGTCTTCGAGAAATCCGATATCTCATTTTCAACTGCTGGAACGACACGAGAGGCTGAGGATACATTCTCTGAGCTTTCCTCTGCTGTTTCCGGCTCAGAACCATAGGAATTTCTTCAATTTTTTGTTTCTTCTTCTTCTTTTTTAGTTTTCTCTCATCCTGCGAAATTGCGGGAGCCGGTGTTCGGAGGTCTGTTATTTTTATCTTGTGCGCTGATAAGATCGCCTTACGCTCTTCCTCAGTCAATGAGGCTTCCTTGGTGATAATCTCATCCGCAACGTCTCCCTGTTTCCCATCATCCTCGGTCGGCTTTTGCTTTGGAAGTTTGGCGTCCCCGCCAGATGAGCCACACGATGCCGAGCCGGATCCAAAAAAGTCCAGAGCCACCGGAGTCGCACCTGCCGAGAATTCGTTTACATCTGCTCCTCTCTTTCGTTTCCTTCCTTTGGTGTCAAATTTCTCGTCGTGAGGTTCCGAGGCGTCCAATCCATGCTCACCGCAAAATAGCTGCGGGGTCTCTGCTGCACCGGCAGATGGTAATGAGTTTGATATCGCTTGCTTTCTGGAAGCAGGACCCGTTTTAAGTTTCGTTGACCGGGTGAGGAGCTTGAAAGCATCCATCTCTGGCAAATTAAGTCACCTGTCGCCGTCTAATAAAGCTGCATCGCCCTTTGTGGTTGACTTCGAGCTGGCTGAGCATCCGTAATAGTGTTCATCAAATTTTCTCTCGGATAGGCAATTTTCTAATCACGTGACCGGTCCCAGATGCACCCGGCGAGCGCAATTGTGTCCAAAATCAAGATTGAACTCTTTATGAAGATGGAAATACGTAGAAGGAAAATTTAAATGTGTCAACTATGTTCAGACAAAGGAAATCTAATTTTGAAGTATTCAATGTGACAACAAAATTGCAACGATGGAGCCCGAGTAGCTCGGAAACCACAGACCAACATTGAATTCCCTCGTTTATCATACAGCCTGACGCGAACGATAATGAAAAGAATGAAAGTATGGAGGAAGATATTTTGTGAAGATTTATAAAGGAAAAAGGGGTTTAGTTTATCTAATGCGCATGTGCGGTCTCGCCCCGATATCCTACAAGCTTGAATCGTCCGATGATCTCACCGACGGAGAAAAATCCAATCATCTCTGCAGTCGTAACGCCCGCGATGGCCAATTGTTTTCTATCGACGTTCCGGAGGCGGAGAAGGAGAGCATCTGAATTGAAAGTCTTGGAGACCTGGGACATGAGGCTTTTTGGTTGGCGGAGCGAGCTGAGCAGAGGCTGGTAATATCCTTGGAAAGTGGCCAGGCTTCTGGTTGAACGAGTTAGATTAGTTAGAAAACATTGCAACAGAATTCCAGTAAAACTTACGGCGGGGACATCTTCTGTCCTCTGAATACTATTTTCGATAGCTCCAAGCCAACTCTGGAGTAGTAAATTGTCGGAGGTATTAAGGCTGGGTCAAGGTGCTGGTCAGCTTTACATCTGATGATACGGTGAAACTAATATCTCAAGCAAAAATGCGAGAGGTTGCAATTGACATCCTCAAGCATGGGCCATGAATGCGACGCCTTTATCAGAGCATTGGATTCTTACAGTCGACGAAAGCGATAAATTTGCCCGTTCGGCCACCAACTTTCCTCAGGGCTCCACCCACACCGGAGAGAGCGCTACTAATAGCAGGGCCAGCAGTGGAAGCAGCTCTGGAAATACCCTCAGAAGCCTTTGACGCAGCGGAAGTGGCCGCATCCTTAGATTTGGAGGCGGCCTCGGTCGCTGTTGATGCAGATCTGAAAGCTGGTTTCCGGACCAGGCATCGTGAATGCCGCAAAACGGCGCGGGATGTTGTGGCAGACATCTGGGCGGTGGGCGGGGGAGCGAACGACAGAGAATAACGACAGACAACGGTGAAAAATGCCCTGGAGAAGAGAATGGCTCTCAATGGCAGCGGCGAGGAGAGCGACGGAGCGGGTCGTTGATGGGGTCACAGTTGGATAATTTGTTCATTTTTTGGCTTCGGGAATTTAAGGGAAAAACGATGCCTGTCCATTGATGGGATGGATGCTTGGTCAGCAGTCACGTGGTGCAGCTCTTTCCATGGATTTCTGACCAGGAGAGATGGACTTTATTGTAACCTTCAAGTTCTCTTTATGCTCGATATCTTAATAGGATGAGAAAAAATTACTCCCGATGTTGAGTCTCATAGTCTCATAGTCTCATATTTAGACTGCAGCAGCAATAGCCTTGTCTGCCTAATGTCTTGAAACGGGTAGCTAGGACTCAGTACGGACTACCGGTCAGCGAAATAATGCAACCTCCTGGCGCGATATTTGATTTTGAGCCTATTGATCCCAATGATCTTTAAATTTAAGGTTGGTCCGTTTCTTTTGGCCTGGTGAGATAGTATTTTATATAACAGGAACAAGATCAATATGGTGTACTTTTGTTGGGAGTTCGTTTTGTTGCATGTGCCACGCGGGGACAGCGCCTGTTGACACCATTTCGCGTCAATTCCGAAGCGATATCTGGCGGTTGCCAGATCTTGAAGCCAAGTTTTGAAAGCTTCATTGTTTTTTGCGAATAATCGTACAATGTCCGAACCCCGGCCTATCTACGTCTACGGGAAAGTTAATTCTATTCCGAAAGTTATTGTTTGGACCCAGAGAATCCTTCAACCCAATTGCCAAAGAGTCCTTTCCATGTCATGAGCATGGTCCTTCTTGGAATATTCTTTCAGATTCCCTCTTTCACTGCGCCGCCTGCAAGAAGCTGGTTTTGCAATGGATTAACAATAGAGGAAGGTAATGAAAGGTAATATGCTTCAGTATCATGCCCATGCTTCTTTATTATAAATGGCGCCTATCACTAGAACTTACAGAAGGAATAAATGCTTTTAGATATTGAGTATTGCTCAAAATGACTCAGGTATTGTTTGATAAACCATATCCCCGGCCCCAGAAACGGTCGTGGAAGCTGGTTGCACTGCAATGGCTACCTCGCCGTTTCTCTCGAATGCGTAAAAATGCGCTTGGTGAGCAACATACAGGCCTTCCTTTCGGAGGCAGAAACCAATTCCCCGGAGAACGCAACACCCCGCGACATTTCCTTTACAGACCCAGCAAGCCTGGACCGCAATCCGGCCCGGATTCATTGAACCTCCACCGGATAAGTCATGATCTCGATCGGTGGGGGGCACGAAACGAAAGTTCTTATTCGGGACTATCTGCTAAACCATCCATCGAACCGTGTCCATCAACCCTTTGTATTGCCCTCACTGTTGTCAATGATCATTCACAAAGTACCGGCTTACCAAGAAGAAACGGCATTCGAGATCTGAGAACTCTAGTGCACGAAGCAGCGCTTTCCGCGAACACTGATGTGAATGAGACATGTAATACTAGTATAGCTTCAGTCACGGAAACCCCAACGAAGTTCTTAATAGATTTTCTCGAGGGCAAGGCTGCAATTGAAAACCTAGACCATTTCAATGATTTCCTCATTGTCAGTCCAACTGCTCAAGGAGACCGTGTCCTTTACGCATCGGAAGGTCTATGGTCGGCCGAAGATTTCGAAAAGGAAGAATTCTTTTTGTACAGCCAACGCGCCCTGGACCAAACTAGCGGTATCACCACCGAGACCACAGAAGATGGGAATGAACGATTGCATCTTATGCTGTTTAGAGGACTTACTTCTATAGGAGGACTCAGCGGCCTTGTGCTCGTATCACTCATCGATATAACCTATTTTCTTGACGCCCTCACTATAAGCGATCTTGAAATTGAGGCGTTGATACAGCAGATCTATTCCGCGAATTCCCAAGATGTAGGCCTAGAGAGTAAACTGGAAAATTCGTCGGAGACCTCAGATATTATGCAGCAGCTGGTGAATCATGTCGCCAAATGCATACTGGCGCTTTACAGAGATTACTTCATCCTTGTTCAGTCTGCAAAAGAACCGGGATTTTACGAGATCTCCCACGTTTCGCCCAACCTTTACGCGGATGGAGAATACATAACCGGCCACCTCAGCCATACTCCGCGAGGTGTGATAAGTCAAATTAGCCACTTGCTGGGACAAGCCAAACGATTTTTTGTCGAAGTCAATTGGGGGAGTGATGGGAGAGCAAAACGACTTTACTGTATTCCTATGTTGACCGGAAGGCACCAGTTATGGCTCTGCATGTTGGTTGACCCAGTCCACCCTGTTCTCTGGGGAGAGTAAAGACCGTCGAGTGCTACTATAGGAGCAGGCTCAGTCGAGCTTGGTTGTGATGAGAGTTAAACGTCCAATATATCGCAGAACGCCCAGTGTGACTAAAGTTGGCCTCATCTTTTCTTTCACGCCTTTTCCTAGCACAGTCTAGATTTGTATATTAAGCTAAATATCGCATTGCTCGAGAGTTATCGCCAGCGGGGAAGGTTAACCACGAAAGTTTGGGTTTGTTTTTGTCCCACTCCGGATGATTGGGGTTTGCTATACTCATTTACTTTATTATAGTTCAACCTCTTCTTCCAATTATGATATCGGTCCACTTTTATTTATTCCCACCACGTTTATCCAAATTTCTCCCCTCTATTTTTCTCTTTATTTTTCTTAACATCGCGGGTTGAATGGGAAATATGCTATTTTCCATTTGCTACACCTCAGTTCCACCCCACAACTGTATGTTTTGCCTACCAAGCCACCAAGCTGAACATCCCAATAGAAGAAAAGAAAAGGGAAAACCTGACTACAGATATTCCATCTTCCTCCACTCTTATGAATATCCTCAAACCATTTCTTCTCTTTACTCACGTCGTTGCCGAAAGCAGAAAAAAGTAACGAAAAAGAATAACAAACCCCCTCCCCCGGGTGATCAATTTGACGCAACAGTGTGCAACATGTCCGATGTCACCGCACCGTTCAAGCCCAACATAGGAGTCTATACTAACCCGAATCATGATCTTGGCTGGCAGACGCCTGATCATCCGTCAACGATGTTGCTTCCCGAAAGGGTTTGGAGCCTGGGTAGGTCATAATTGAAGTCCGAAGTACTGGAATCTGCGGGTATGTCAAAGCTTTCCCCTCAGCGGTCTACAAACCATGAACATCCACACTCAGCTCCGACATCCACTTCTGGCATGCACTAAAACCTGGCGACCGCGTCGCCATCGAGCCTAATGTAATCTGCAATGAATGTGAACACTGCCTTGCAGGCCGTTACAACGGCTGCGAGCGTGTGCGCTTCCTCTCTACACCACCCGTCGACGGCTTGCTGCGTCGCTATGTCAATCATCCGGCCAACTTGTGCCATAAGATTGGCGATATGAGCTTCGAAGATGGCGCGCTGTTGGAGCCGCTTAGCGTGGCGCTGGCAGCTGTCGAGTGGGCTGGTTTGCGGTTGGGCGATGCTGTGGTTGTGGCTGGAGCCGGTCCGATTGGGCTAGTTACGCTGCTTTGTATGCGTACGTCAGGGGCGACGCCTATTGTCATCACGGATATTGATGAGGGACGGTTGAGGTTTGCAAAAAATCTAGTACCGGATGTGCGGACCTATCAAGTGGGATTGGGTGATTCACCTGAGACGACGGCCAGAGGTATTGTAAATGCGATGAGTGATAGGGCAGGGTGTGGCCACGATATGCTACGGTCGTCACTAATGATTGAGTGTACGGGCGTTAAGAGTAGTGTTGCAGCTGCAATTTGGGTGTGAAGTTTGGTGGTAAAGTGTTTGTGGTCGGTGTTGGGATGAATGAGATGACAATACCGTTTATGCGGGTTAGCACTTTCGAGATTGATCTACAGTATCAATATAGGTACTGCAATACATGGCCACGGGCTATACAGCTGGTGTGCAATGGAGTGATTGGCTTGAAGAAGTTAGTTACGCATCGGTTTACGCTGGAGGATGTCATAATGGCGTTTCAAACCGCTGGGGACCCGTCAACGGGGGGTATTAAGCTGCAAATAATGGGCTGCCAGGAGGATGTGAAGGCTGCGAATCCTGGTACATGAAGGGTCTCTGTTAAATTCTTCATACTTATTACGGGGCGGTATCTTTCCGGAGCACGGGGCTTGGTATTTATTGGCACAGTCTTCCAGTTTATTTATTATATTTCGGGCATTAGGCCCGAAAGCAGAGATTGTCGGCTGAATATATGAGTTCTCCGAGGATCATCCATTCAGTTTGTAACTAGTTAGAAAGAATCTGATCTTATCACCAGTGTGTGTGACGTTACATTAAACACTGTTCGAATGAACAACCGCATTAGCTTAATTATTCTCCCCCCTAAGCTTTTTATATACAGCTTCTTCCACCTTATCCGCAACCTCGACCGCAAGCGGGTCAACGGGAGGAAGGTAATGGAAAAAGAGGGCACAGCAGATGCCAGTTTTTCGATCAAGCCACTAGATTTAGACAGCAGGTATCAGCAAATAGGCTCCATTCAAGGACCACGGCGGGGGGTGGGGGATTGATGTTAACTGGCTCGTCCTCTTCCAGAAAAGACACATACCCAAAACATATTTGTAAATCCACCTCCACCGACACAATTCGCCGGTCGCTTACCGGGCACATCGTCGAGGTTGATGCAGGCGGTAAGTCCCATAGTCACCACTTTTCCCGTCGTCAAGCTCCTATTCAACCGCTGGCCGCCGGGGATGTTAAATAAGTCATTCATACTTTTACTGTCCTCCAGCTGAGGCTTGAAGATCTGCTCTACGCTTTCGGGTTTCAATACGTTCCCACCACCGGCAAGCAGTGTTGCCAACAGGGTGGTGTACTCGCGCGCTGTAGAATAGAGGCCAGTGCCCCCGAGACAGTCAGTAGCGGGGATGGGGTACATGGTGGCTGGCATGGGGTTGAATTTTCCTTCAGCATCGCGAGCGCTGATTTCAACGCGACGTTCCGCGAAATTGGGGAGATGTTCGGGACGGAATGTTGTGGATGTTAATCCGAGCCTGCTGTGTATGTTTTCTTTCATAAAGTCTTCTAGGGTTTGTTTGGATACCGCTTCCACCTAGAATGGGGTGTTAGAATTGATGTATCATCTTAGAATCTTGGTTCGCCGGGATAGTATCCAGTGAAAGAACGAACGAACCACTCGACCAGCCCAGTCAACACCAGGACCATACGCCCAATTTTCCCCCGGCTCGAAGAGAAGGGGTTGTCGGTATTGCTCCTATACCGCTAGTTAATGGTATGTTACATCTCCTCCTCCAAATAGGTACAGTACATACAAAGGAACCATCCATCTTCGTGGTATCCCGCCCTTGGTAGGCATTCCACTTCTGCAATATGTCACGGGTAAGATGGTAAGCAAACCCACTTGAATGGGTAAGAAGCGTTCTTAAAGTCAGCTTCTTTGAAGCCTTTCGAACAATCGGCTTCCCTAAGCAAGGTATAGCGAGTTAATATCTCCGTTCCTCAAAGCCT
Organism: Emergomyces pasteurianus Ep9510; assembly: GCA_001883825.1. NCBI lineage: Eukaryota > Fungi > Ascomycota > Eurotiomycetes > Onygenales > Ajellomycetaceae > Emergomyces > Emergomyces pasteurianus. The sequence continues at coordinate 75,322 of LGRN01000007.1, read as the reverse complement.
ATTCCCTTTTATTGGATCTGCATGGTGCAGTACAATATAAAACCATATATTGAACCTATCATTACCATTCTCGTCGAATCCATCTAGGATCTCCGGCTCAGCAAGCTCCGGCACAACCTTGCCCACGTCGTCCTCCAAAGATATCAGACCCCGTTCTACGGCCACCATGACGGCAACCGCAGTGAACAGTTTCGACATCGACGCGGTCCAGAAAGGGGTATCTTCTGAGACGGTATCACCAGACCCATCTACCTTTGTATTACCATGGCTGGACGAGTATAGGGCCTTTCCTGTAATTATGTATGGGGGTAGAGGTGCAGTTAGTAGAGGCCTAATACAAAATATGAAGAGCATGGGGGGATGGGGAAGATCTACCAGCCTTATCAACTGCCCTGAAAGTAACAGCAGGGAACGGGGTGGTCGTCGACTTAGCGTACTCCTCAAATATCTGATCAATTTCCGACATACTTGCTTTTTGATATGTCTGGTTGGTGCGATTTCAACCCGTATAGCAAGGCAGTCCTGTACAAAAATGTACTGGGTATAAAATGTAAATGGTATACTCCCTATGGTAGAGTATATATTGTCCCCGCCATCGGAGCTGATATGGTCACTGATCAAATAGAGGCGTCGGAAGGTGGATTCTCCCGTCGGCCCCATCTGCCCGACGCCAAACTAAACCCCGCATCGCAATTGATATTGCCCTAAATCCAACACATATCAGCCAAAGTTCAGCCTGTAGCCACGCTTGCACTATTATTGGATGCGTTGCGTAGGCATGTAAGGCATGTATGTACAAGGCTCAAGATGAAGCCCTTGGCGCGGCTTGGGATGTCTTTTTTTTTTTTTTTTTTTTTCAGTTTATTGCCTTCATTCATAATGTCGGGGCTTGAGTTCCTCCGTTGATTGCACTCCATCACGCCAAAGAGCGGATAGGTACTAAGGTAACAGGTTATTGCGCTTAGAAATAGGCACCAAGGAAATATAACTGCATAGCGAGGAGTTTTTGATTGAGCAGCGGATAAGATGAGATTTATACTCCGTATAGCGCAGACATACGGATGTAAGCATGTTATTGCTTCCTAGGTGGGCATGACGGGTTGTTGGGTGTTTTGTGTCTATTCTTGATATGCTGGAAGATGTTAGTTTTCAGCTTAGATCATAGTTGTTTCAACAAATTTTTATGGGTTTAAGTTATGCCCATTGGATGAATAGGTGTGAGCTCAGACAATACGTTGGAATTTCTTCCAACTTTCTTTTTGATTGAGCACCACATAAAAAACCCCTTTTTTCCAGCGGTTGTTCGGTACGTATTGGATTGGAACAGCACCAAGCTCATCAAACATACTAGGAAAATAAAATGACTAAAATCAAGGGACAAGGCATAAGAAGAAGAATTCATTGCCAATCCCTGGAATAATGCTAAAGGGAAAAAAATTCACACATAAACCAGCTGCCAGTAATGACCCATCTCAATTCATTTTTAAGGAAAATAAAGGATGAAAGTTAAAAAAACAAAAACCAGACTGCCCAGCCAAAACGCGCCATTTTTCCGCCTCTCCAATAAGATTTGCCCAAATCGACACCAGTGAGGAAAAGGAAATCAACAAACTAGGTAGCGGGACACCTCAGAATGTTGGATAATGAAGTGGACTAGCAGAATCGGAGCAGGCAAACTAATACAGAAAAGAAAAGTAAAGAATAAAATGAAAACTAAAAAACAATCAGCAAGCCAAATGTGGGCAAAACAACCCACCCAATGAAACACCCGACCTACTATGCAAACAATATGTACATACTACTGTGCCAAATGTACCGAACAGAAAATCAAAGAAAAACTAGAAACGAATACAAAAAGCAAGAAGAAAAGAAAGAAAGAGAAAATATTGTACACCGACCGTCATGCTCCCTGATTTTATTTTATTTATTTGTTTTACCGTGTGCGTCGTCGCTGGTGCGTTTCGTTCCCCAGAATTGATGCGTATCGGTTGTGAAACATTTCCCCCCCCACCAGCCAGTACCTCATCGAAAAACAAGCTTTCACATTTGCACTAATTGCACTAATCTGCCAAGGCGAATGCATTCAGGAGAAGCTAGACCCCCTATTCGGTGGCGCTTGGGGCAGAACCGCTCGTTCGCTCATGTCTGCGGCTTTGACTGTTTACCTCAAGGTATCTATTCAAGTTAGCTTCATCAAATGTTGAGAAGTGGTTCTTCATCTGCTTCCAGATCCCGGGGGCGGTAAGAGTTGTGCCAGCTTTGCAGCTGCTACCCACTTTGACGGGGAGTACCAACAGGTTGAGATGATTGTGTTGTCGATGATGATGACGAGGAAGATGTTGCTGCCCCTGTTGCTTCTGCGGCGACGGCGGCGTACGAGGGGGGCACTAGTTGCGGTCCATGTGGGTGAGGATCGATGGCAGCGGCCCGCTTCTCGACTTTTAACTGTTGCTTTGTCATGATGTCGTCAATGTTCGCTTCGTAAGCTTCGGGGTGTGGGGTGGTGGTGCCGGATTCATCTGCTACATCGGCAGCTCCACCTTCGTCACCGTGCATTTCGATTACTGCATTTCGGATTTCGCGGGTCACTCCCTTTAGGGCATCCATGCCAGCCTTCTCAGCCGCGTGGACGTGGGTTTGGTGCTTGCCGCCTTGCTCAGTGCGGTGGAGGTAGGAGCGCACGAAAAAGCGGACAAAGAGGAAAGTCAGAGGTAGGAGGTAGATTACGTTCAGCGAGACGGCAAAGGCTTGACCAGTGGTATCTAGGCAGGTGAAAGTGCGAGGCTCCAGGGCGTATCGAGTTTCCTGCTTCCCGAGAACAGCCCGTGCTGCTTGGGCTCCGTCTGCTCCAAATAGCTTTCCGTGAGTATTCAGGACGTTTTCGGCAACCCCTTCAGCTCCAGCTGCGCGGAGAGCCAATTTTTTAAGCCAGGGGCCCACACCACCAGCAGTGGCATTTGGCGCGGTTGCGGCGGCACCGGGAATAGCGGAGGCGAGGGGTCTCATGGCAACAGAATGTGGAACGCCGACCGGGAATGTATACGATATGAAAAGATAGGAAGCAGCTAAGGTAGTGCCAATCAAAAACTGGGTGATCTGCATGGTGGTCAGGCTGCGCTTTACGGAAAAGTGCACCCGGATGGACAGTGCGGTCAAAGTGTAATAGAAATACTACAAATCAGTCAGTTTAGTGCGAAACAACCCCTTTCCCCCCCCTCCCCTTTTTTTTTTCTCTCCTCTGCCCAGTTAATGTGGAAGAAAAGTGGACGATCAAAAAACACAAGGGGAATTGGAAGAAGAAAAAAAAGAAATACATACCATCATAGCGTGGATGGCAGAGTTAAATAGGGCGAAGATCCAAATAGGAGCTGCCATGTATCTCATTCCGGCCCACATACACATCATTGCACCAGCATGATGGTAAGTTTGGAGAGTTGAGCTCTTTTTCCCCTTAGCCAGGATGATAGCGGTGTCGACAACCTCATAGAACTTGGAGAGATAGAAAAGCCAGCCGAAAAAGGCCAATCCTCTGTTCCAAAGACGCCCCACATCGGTGGGGTCAGGTACACCCCCAGGGCCCAATTTGTATTGCGGGCTGATCATAGTCCATTTTTCTGCGTTGCGATCATAGACAGCAGCGTTTCCCAAACCACGGGGGCCATTGATTTTGCAGAGCATGTCGACGATTCTCACGAGGTTGTGTTTTTCAGTTCGATCGGGCCATGACTGGTAGAAGGCCTGGACCATGCCAGCAAAAGTCCAGAGAGAGTAGATGGTCAAGAAGACATTGTGGAGGATGACAAAGAGCTTGAAGGCTTTCGTTTTACTGAAACCCCAGGGTTTGTTGCCCCTCTGCTTATTGATATGGTTCATGGCGACCACGGATGCAGCGTAGACGGCAGCAACGGTCAGGGGGACCTGGGGTTCCAGCAGTTTGCAATAGAGGCTGGCGGGGATGTTGAAAGGCTGGCTCCATGTGCGCTCAACCACCGTAGGCGGAGGGATGGTTTCTGGGAGAGGAGAAGGTGGGAAGTTGAAAAAGGAGGATGGAGGCAGCCGTATATGGACGGCGGCACTCATGGTGGCGGGGTATTGTTTGAAGTCAACGCAGCTAGCTAGATATGGGTTATGAGGATGGCCTGGATAGGCGGAGGTATGTTTGCAATGTTGATTATTTTGATTTGATATAGAAAAGGGGGGATAGCAGTCGCAACAGTCGCAACAGTCGCGGCAGTCGGGGCAAACTGACAGCAAACCGTTTGGGTGTAGAAACGGAGGACGCGGCGGAAGCTCAGAAACTGGCGGCGGGGGGGAAAAAAGAAAAAGAAGGAAAAGTATCGATGATGTTATAATATCATCATTGCCAGGAGCAAGCGCAAGTTCAATCGCCAACTAGGTTCAGGAAGTTGAAACTTTGATCTTGCAGCAGAACAGCCAGCGCACTAAAACAACAAGGAAGATATCAATATGTCAACCGAGGCTAGCTCTCCTTGTGTATTAATTAATATTTATTCCAGCCCCTCATCCAGTGCTGGCTGGTGGTAATTGAGCCCCTTTGCCCCCAGTAGTAGACAGTAGCAGCTGACAATATAACTATAAATTGAGTCCCAGCGAAAAGGGAACGAAACAGAACAAAACACACAGAGCAAACCAAGAACGGCAGGAAAGACGGAAATTTGAAATAGTACGAGGTGAAGAAAACAGGAAATTGAGATTATTTGACGAGGAGAGAGAGCGGTGTAATAATAAGTACTACTACTTTAACACAGCCTACAAGCAAGCAGGAAGCAGCCTGTCCGTAAAAGCCCGGGAAGAATCAATGAGAAACTCAAATATACATATATACGGAGTACGGAGTACATAGTATGTATATGTATATGTATAGTATATATCTGTAACCCAGCGGCTGCAGATGGTTCTCCTCGTCTGGCTGGCCGCGAGGCAACTTTAGCGTGTTGGAGCTCACCGCCCTGACTTTGGCCAAGTAATTGAGCTGGATTTTGTCCCCTGCTAAACCAAGTCGGCGGCAGAAAAAGGACGCTAAAGCTGCCCTTGCAAACGCACACAAAATGGATATTAATGAGATTTTCGCCTCTCGCCAACGCCCCAACCTCGATCATCACGTGAATCTATCCGGACTCTCATCATGTTGTTTACCGTCTCCTTCCTTCCTCTCCTTCGCAGCACTATCATGAAGACTGTGGGTTTGTTGGAAAGGTCACAAACGGATTAATGAAATACACAGTCGCTAACCTAGCTGTGTCAAAGTCGGCCAGAGCGCCGCTCACTCTTGCGATGTTCTTAGCCGCATCATCTCTGGAAGTACTAGAGATCGCGACAGAAGCGGTTGCTGTCTCCTCGTCTTCCGTTTCCGCCGCACATTCATTACCATTTTGTCCGTTTCCCATTGGCCATCATCGGTAGTAGAAGGATATAATGGCTCTGGGGGTGGCCCCACCGAGATCTGCGACGTACTGCCGTTGTCGCAAGCATGAAAGATCAGTTATGACTTCTGAAAGTTTTCTGCTGCTTGATCGGAATCTGGGAAATGTGTATGCCTTAGGTGCTGCAGCTTACTTAAGCCTATGTGACAGCTTGGAAGGAGGCTGGAACTCCAGTTGTGTCATAGGCCTGGAAAATAGAGTCGAATACTCCTTTCGAAGAGGAGCCGCGAGAACTTGCCTGGTTCGAATGAAAGTGGCTGGGATCTGGGAGGAATTATGCCTCGTTACGGAGTATATGCTGCATAGCGAATCAGCTGGAAAAACAGAGCTCTACAAGTCCTTGACACTGCCATATTCGGCCATCGAACTCCATGTTGTCTATGCCGGCCTAGGCCATGTGAAGCCCCGTGCCCTCGATGCCTTGTGTGTTATTACCTTCACTGCGAATCATCCGGTGCGGAATTGGCCCGTTAACTCTTTATTCGAGGCTGCTGCAGGCTTGGGCAATAGCACGGCATAGATACTGCCGAAGCTGGGTCCGAGCGCAGCAAATAGAGATAAGGCCTTACAGCTCGAGATTAATTAAGAGTCCAGACAGATTCATCACAAACACGGTTTCCTATTTCAGCAGACATCTCTCTTGCCTGGCATTTGCGAAGGGTCCTGCTGTAAAACCTTTCGTCATCAAAGAACACAATTCGAAAGACCATTTCCCAATGTGATAGTCTTCTTTTTAGTCTGGTGCTCTGGTTTGGTTCTTCTAGATAACTCAAAGGCGAAAGCTTTAACTTATTCGCTAACGTCGTAGTACTCACAATCAAGATTGCGCTATAGTAACACTATTGACCGAAGATCAAAACGAATATAATGAGCGCTTTTGCTGCCGAATGTCCACGCTCCTGGGCAACCAGGACTCTTGTATATATCATGGTGGACCCCTTGAAATGTCAACCAGTACATATGGCATCAACGACAAGAAGAACAACAGCAGTAATATGTTCTTGTCGTCCTCGCCCTCATCTCCTTTCACCTCCTCGCCCGCTCCAGCACCATCTTCCCCGACTTCTAATGTGTCTTCCGAAGAGCACATGGAAGGGGAAGAAGAGTGCTTCAGTGACTATGAATCAAACCCCGATGACGCTGAAGATCTTATTTCCCTTCCATCAGCCATTACTTTCTATAAGTAAGAACTTCCATCGGATCTCTATAACTGCTTTCTGCTAACGCGTATCAGATTCGAAGAGGAAACTAATTCCTATAGATAGCTTTCCCGGGCTGATAAGTTATCAGAACGGCCGACGATACCATGCATGCCGTGAAGGAAAATATCGATCCTGCAGTTACGGGAATGCAATGATAAACGACAAAAACCGAATCACGAGAAATAGCAGGACCGGATGGACATGATAGGTATTAAAAACCTCAATGCCCCCATGTTACCATCCCCTGGCTTGATGCAGTGACACACAGTATACCTGTTTGCATTGGATGATCTGCTGTCTTTTGCGCTCATTTGCAACCCACGAAAGGTTCTTGACCTGGGGACAGGAAGAAGGGATCTGGCAAATGGACTTCGCTGAGTGTGTGACCTAAGAAAGATACAGGGATACGGAGGTTCTAGGGAGTGATCTGGGCTCAATACAGCTCACATGATAAGATTCTCATTGATCGCAAATATGCGCTGGCTTGTCGAATCCTGCCAGAACACTACCAAACTGTCGGTTTGAGCCGAGCTGTCATATAGAGGAGCTAAGATTTACACCCGATTTCCAATTCCTGGCAATTCTTGGCGCACTTTCCCACTCCCCAAATGGCCGATAAGAAAGCCCAAACTCCATCCAACTCCGATTTAGTCACCAGGAGCATCTCATCTCACAAACTTCTTTGCATGATATGTCCATGGTTTATCCAGTCTCCCGTTCATTTTCTGTCTTTCGGTCGTTCTCTCAACTGCGCCGCGTGTCCTATGTTTCTCTCTCCTCTCGTTCAAGGATGTCCACACAGCATCATCTAGAGCCACAATTGTCTCCTAGTACAGGATTCCAGTTAATGGGCTCCTCAATTCTACTGGAAGAAGAATCTATTCCGAATTATAAGCCTCAGAGGTTCTACCCTGTTCATATTGGCCAGATTTTCAATCAACCATGCCAAGTTGTGGGCAAACTAGGCTATGGGGCAAGTTCCACCGTTTGATTATGCCGTGATTTACTGTATGTAGCAATTTGTGCACGGGTTGTCTGATAATACTCAAGCTGATAGGTGCTACTAGGGGCCATGACTATGTTATTTTGAAGATTTATGTGAACAGCTCGAGGACAAACCGGGAGCTTCTTATCTATGAGCATCTTGATTAAAGACACTTGAATCATGCTGACCGTCGGTGTCTCCGAATGTTACTTGGCTCCTTCAAAGTTGATGAGCCTGATGACCAACATATTTGCCTTGTTCAGCAACATCTCGGAATGAGCCTCCACGAGTTGAAGATGCGCGCCCGCAGGAAAATTTTCAGTAAAGATACCCTACGAACTGCTATTCAGCAGCTTTTGACCGCTGTAGACTATCTACACAAGGAAGCACACATCATTCACACTGGTTGATGTCTGAGACTCAGGTGATTCCTCGGCTAACTGGTCTCAGATCTGCAACCAAACAACCTCATGGGAATTGATGATAAGTCCGTGCTCGCTGAATAGGAAAAGGATGAACTCGCACATTCAGTACCTCGAAAGAATAGTGGCTGATCTGGAATGTTGCCATGGTGGTGTAAGGGAATTTACAAAAGCCCAACCACCATTCTCATTAACATTATAATAACAAATCAGGTTTGGAACCTTTTCGAGCATGATCACTCATTCCAAGCAAGGAATTCTAATGGTGAGTATGACGATGCTTACCACCTTTCCCAGATGGTAGCGGTCTTGGGGCCACCACCGCTCGATTTCCTCAAACGGGGTACTAACTTCCTGAAGTATTGGGATGAAAATGGTTTACTGACCCCAATTGTGTCTCCTCTCCTTTTTTTATTTTTTATTTTTTTTCCCTACGCACGCCTGGTTGACTCAATGGATAGGAAACTGGAGAGGACTTTCACCCAATTCCCGATATAAGCCTTGAGAAGCTTGAAAAACGACTCACAGGCGATGATAAAGATGTATTCCTGCACTTCGTGAGACGGATGCTCTGTTGAATTCCTGAGGAGCGACCGACCGCACAGGCGGCTAAATTTGATCCCTGACTGATGGAGGGCTTGTTTGACAAGCAATAGCTGAGGCGGTGAGAGAGAAAAATATTATTTCTCTCAGGTGTCCGAAATTTCATTCGATTCACTCATTTCCACGCTGCATGTCGAGCAGTATCCTTGTAAATATACGATCTAGTACTCCGTATAAGTGTACGAATATTTACCCTGGCTTTTGTGGCATTCTGGTCCGTTCTACTTTGCCACGGCGCTTGAGTCGCGGGCTTGCTGACTTCGCCCAGCAATATAATATCATTATCCCCCTTTTCTATCAGTTGACATTGCCTCACGTCATCAAAACACTGATTACCTTAATTGCAAATCGAACATCCAGCGCAAGATTTACGGAAAATGACAATGGCCACTTGAGTATCCAGCTTTCAGGCCTCGATTTCGTGGATAAAGGTGGGGTGGACTGCAGACTTCGTTATTGACGCCTGGAGAAGAAATGTTGGGGCTGAAAATACTGATGCCACCCGAAATCACTCGCTTGCCAAGTAACATAATCCCAGGGGGCCCAGGACCAGGGGGACATTTCGCTTTGACACCTTCTCCTCCCCATTATCGCATCCATTTGATGGGATATTCCCTTCAATTAGGATACCGGGATCCCTTTTGCGGCAATCCACGAGTGAGGCAGCCGTCAAAATACGTTCAACATTGTGTCCAACGTCAGAGGAACCAGTACCGAGGCCACCTAGTGTAATGGGATCGGCACTCTGCCCGAAACTTGACGTGGCGATGATAAGCGTCCAGGCATACTGCTGCTGCTGGAATCTCCAGACCTTAAATGATTGACCATTGTCGGTCGACGCCGCATGTATGCATGGCGTGGAGCGCGGAGCGTAGTAGGAATCTTGAGATCACGAACAATTTGAGATTTATTTTGTCTCAATTGATGGCGGCCGGAAATAATTCCTCTCACATAGGTACATAGCTCTTTTCCACGTTGTATATTAGAATCTATAGGGGTTAGAAGGCTTCGAAGCATGGATAATTGAAAGTTGAAAGTGGAAATATATTTGGAGAGTTTCAACCGATATCCACACCACACCTCTATTTCCAACAACAACAACAACAACAACAACAACAACAACAACAACAAGAACAACAACAACAAGAACGGTGTGCTCGACAGCCCTCACATTTAACCCCCCGGGCCCTCTAAACCCTGAAGCACATATCTCTCGCAACCCGAAAATGCGAAAATGCCTATTTCGAACCTCCAAAACCTCCCCCACCGCCACTCCCGATAACCATAATGTTCCCATCAAACGACATCCCGCTCCTAACCTCGCATTCCAGTACACATATATATACCCCATGTCCCATGCCCCATGTCCCATGCCCCATGCCCCATGCCCCATGCCCCATGCCCCGGCCCCGGTCAGACACCCTGCATCAGCACCTCGTAACCTGCCCCGACTGTCCTTCCCACACGCTTCCGCATAGTAGCAGACGATAGGATGCAGGTCATACCACACTAGCCTTCTCGCGGCAAGTCATAGTTGTGCGTCGCTTAACTGCCCGTCATTGCCCCATCATCAATACCATGATCCCGACCCGGTATATGCGAATTGTCCTTGCCCTTGCCCTTGCCCTTGCCATTGCCATTATCATAGCCAATTCCCATCCCCACCAAGGACAAAGACCAAAAGAACCTTCTGCTCCCCACGCGCACGTCCCGCAGATGTGCACTTGAGCTTCCAGCTCCAACGTATTCCCTCCTTGCGTGCGGAACGCCAGTCGCCCATGCCCCCCTACACCGCGCCGATGGGGTCCAAAACCTTCTACTGCCATGCCGCAGGACCAGGCCCGGAGGGTGTGCATCGCGGCATTCCTACACATAGGTCGTGCGGAGGATTGGTATGGGGGGAGCTCGGTGAACGAACCAGTTTTCGTCGACATTGAGCGGTACTGCTTGAAGTGGGGTTTTGGGGGTGGGAGGTGGTGGCGGGGGCGGCTGTGGGGGTGTTATTGGAATTGGCGGGCTGCTGAGGCCAGTTAGCCGGGGGTTAAGTTGGATCATGTTGGCCTTTGCTTTGGGGTTCGGGTGTTATTAGCTTTTTGAGGGGCATAGATTGGAGACTTCAGTTAGATATGCAGATCGATATTTTGGGTAAACTAGAGGGGTAAACGAGGGGCAGGGAAGAGAGAAGGGGATGCTGGAGGTAAGCAAGGGAAGGGGATATACAATCAGCACCCCATAAATGATACGGTGTGTTCAATTCAAAGTAAATATTGATGGAATTAATCGCAAGACAGTGAAGAAACACCGGAGAGAAGCAACGTGAACAGGCAATATGTACTGCGTACAGCGAGGGGAAAAGAGGATGATGAGGAAAAAAGCAAATAATAAATTCACAGCTATTCGAATGCAGGATTCCATTTTCGCTTTGTTCCAGAACCTAGTTTTCATTGCAGCTCGATTCACACTTAACAAACAAATGAAGGAAGAAAAAAATAATAGAAGGAGAGTTTGTTAACGCACTTAATTGCCAATATGAGTGCTGGGCACTTGTGAATACAGTGTGGCATGGAATGACGCTTCATTGTCATACTGAATATAGCTGTAAGCTGTAAATAGCCGATGCGGTTGAAGAACAGGGAATAGAAAACATCACTGTAGGGAATGGCAAGAACTAATACTCATTGTAATAACAGTGATATGCAAAAAAAAGGTGATATAAGAATAGGAAAAAGTTTAACCAAAAAACTGGGATGATATGCTATACACCTCTTCAACTCCTCATGACCTAATTTGTGCAACAATAGCTAATGCCGATCCAAAAGCATGAGACCCAGACCCAGAACCGAAAAAAAAAGAAAAGAGAGAGAAAACGAAAGGAAAGCGCTAGCTTCGAGAAACACATGTATTGTATGATCAGGTAGTTTGCACTTGCCGTGGATAGTTTATCGTGGCTTAGTGCCCAGTGGTAGTGGCGGAGGTGGGGAAACTTGTGATGTTCCATCAACAGGTAGAGCTTGTATACTCGGCTTCTTTGGCGGAGGCGGAGGAGGAGGGGGTTTGCGGTTATTCAAAGCTTCAAGATCTGATCTGTTGAAAGCATTGGGTGACGGAGACTGGGGACTGTAGGCGGCATTAGCATGAGGTGAGGGTTGCGAATCCGGATACGCTGGGGATTTCTGGTCTTCAATGAAACTGTTTATTCGTTTTGAAATGCCATACTTTTGATCTATCTGGATTAGTTTCTTCTTTCCCGAGTCAATCTGGTCACTATGGCGCTCGCGGAAGTTTCTTGCCGTTGACGCCGCACTTCGCGCATCGCTTGTAGATACAGAAGTAGGGTCCCGGCTGAATGAATGCGCCGTGCGCACTGCATGTTGCTTTTGCTCCACGGTAGTGCCTTCAGTGGGTCTGGCTGGCGCTGACGAAGTTGAAATTGGCGACGCCGTATTCATTCTGGAAAATCGCGCCTGCAATTCGTTCTGCGGCGCGTATGGTGATGCGCTTCCGGCTGACTTGGTGCCCGTTTCCCGTTGACCAGAGTCAGCCCTGTTAATGATGCCGAGACTTGGGACAGAGACGCCCGCATTACCTAGGCGATTGATGGCGCCTTGATTGACTGGTGCTACTAATCCCTTCGGGCTAGAATCGTAGGCTGGAGGCGGTGAAGGAGATGGAGATAAATGTGTTGCGGTTCGAGGAGGTAATCTAGGTGGCAAGGAAGGTTTCGGTTTGGGGGCTGGTTTTGGTCGTAATTGCTCCGCAGGCCCAGGTGAGGCACTGACCTGGCGAGTGGGTGGAGGGAGAAAATTATCAGTAGATAATCCTGTTGTGTTTGCCCTGAATGGGACAGGAGGCGGGGCCTTCTTTGGGCTTTCTGCTTCTTCCGCTTGTCGTTCCTGCTGCTCTCGCTGTCGTAGTGATTGGATTTCCGAGGTGGATAAAGGTGCCCCCAACCCGTTTAGTTGTGAAGCGGAGGTTGGGCTTGAAACCCCGCCGCCACCATGTCTGTTTATATGCTTAGGTGGGGGAGGGAAGGACGCGGGGTCTTTCAGAGAAGCCAGAGGTCGAGATGCATGCTCAGCACGACCATCGGAATTACTTTTGCCTTTGCCCACCCATCCAGCCTAGAATAATAGGATACGGACAGTCAACAAATCAACATATCTCTGCCGGTGTAGGAATGGAAATGTGCAATTAAATGTATAATAGTCTCATCATGGCGAGGCAAGAGCAGAAGCAGAAGCAAACGTACAACTTGGTTGATCCCTTTAAAATCGCCCCGCCAGCTTTCCTTGCCGCCGTCTTTTCCCTTCGGATGCCACCCATCCTTGACCATTCCACGGAGTCCGCTCATGATTGCGCGCGTGAGAGATATTCAGATATGTGGACGCGGTTCGACGTGTGTGGTAATCTGTCTGGAATTCGATTTTTGACTAACAGGATAGCAAGCGTGGTGTGTTCAAGCATTCACAGAGACAGCCACTCTCATAGTTGTTCTTGCGGGGTGGTTCCAGTGCTACCCAGCTTGTCGCAAGTTTGTTGTTGCTCGATACCTACTCCGCTAAGTTGTATCTGGGCAAGTCGGTTTGATCAAACTGACGACGAGACCAAGAGCAAGTGTCCAAGCCGTATTACCTAATCCGGAATTTTTCTCCCTAAAGCACGTGATTGGCAATGATGGTCTTGTCGCTATCACTGAATTTGAGAAGCTTGATATTAACTAATCAGTACCGAGTAGATGATCCTGAGATGTCCTGCTACCCAAACTCTCGAGGGGCAGCATTTCGTTCCCTAGAGTATAAAACCGTTGATATTTCTTTGGTTTGCCATAAAGCATGACCCCTGCGCCAGCCCTTACAAAAAAAGAATTAAGAACTATCCTAAGAACACCAGTTAATCTATTTCCCCCCTTCTTGAAACCAAATGCCCAAAGAATGAAAATATTTTACCAAAAATTAAGTGCCATCGTCATTCTGCGATATATTTTTGCTTGCCCATATCATATGCAGATGCAGAGGCGCTACCGTTTGCTTTTGTGCTATTGTGAAACGCATACGCCTGAAACCATTCGTCCCAGACCCCATAATTACTCCATCTCTATCGTGCCAGGGGGCTTGCTGGTGACTAGGCATTGTAAGTAAGATATTCAACATCAATGAACAACAGCTGTAAGACAAAGGCGGGGAAAAAACTGTATGACTTACTGTCGTAAACGACCCGGCACACTCCCTTGACTTCATTCACGATCCGCCTGCTGACCTTTTTTAAGAACTCGCCGTCAAACGGGTACCAGTCTGCGGTCATGAAGTCTGTAGTCTCCACAGCCCGAAGAGCAATGACCTGGTCATGAACTCGCTGGTCTCCCATCACACCAACTGCCTTGACAGGCAAAAGTGCCGCAAACGCTTGGCTGACCTTCCGGTACAGTCCGGCTGCTTTAATCTCTTCGATGAAGATGTGATCAGCCTCCCGAGCAATGCGGACTTGTTCCTGCGAAAGTTGTTAGCAAATTTTAATCTTGCCCCGTTGGAAAAATGATTATGGTATATGACTTACTGGCGTCACTTCTCCAAGGATCCGAATGGCGATACCAGGACCAGGGAAAGGATGCCGCCAAACAAGCTCCTCTGCAATACCAAGCTGCTTACCCAACTCACGGACTTCATCTTTGAAAAGTTCGCGGAGGGGCTCAATGAGCTTCAAGTGCATGCCTTCCAGAAGGCCACCGACATTGTGGTGAGTTTTGATGGTCGCGCTGGGCCCCTTGAACGAAATACTCTCAATCACGTCGGGATACAAGGTGCCCTGAAGCAGCCACTCGATCTCACCCTCATTGGGTGATCCTTGCGCCGCCGCCGCAATCTTCTTGGCCTCTTCTTGAAAAACTTCAATAAATGTGTTGCCGATGATCTTCCGCTTCTTTTCTGGATCATCTTTAACTCCCTTTAGCCTGTCGAGGAATCGATCGCTGGCGTCAACTACAGTAAGATTGATGCCAAGGTGTTTAGTCAGAGTCTCCTTGACGATGGCCGCCTCGTTCAAACGAAGGACACCGTTGTCAACCAGAACGGCATGGAATCGATTTCCAATTGCCTCTTGCATCAGCTTTGCGGCGACCGTCGAATCAACGCCTCCACTAACTGCGCCAATGACTTGCCCTTTATCCCCGACCAATTTCCTAATGCGCTCAATCTCTTGGCTCACGAACTCGCCCATTGTCCAATTCTGCTCTGCTTTTGCAATTCCGACAGCAAAATTTCGAAGAATATCTTTCCCACGGGGCGTGTGCGTGAGTTCTGGGTGGAATTGGATGCCGTAAAAAGGTTTCTCGGTGTGCGCGATTCCGGCAAATGGGGCATTGGCTGTTGTGGCGATCGTCACGAAATTCTCGGGCAGCTTCGATAGTTTATCTCCATGCGACATCCATACGACAAGGTCCCCCTCGAGTCCCTCGAATAGTTTATCAATATGCACTGACGGGCCGGGGTGTCGTGCTACTTTTAAGTTTGCATGCCCGTATTCCCTCTTGTCGCCTGCAGAGACATATTTACCGTGGTTCCATGCGATCATTTGTAAGCCGTAGCAAATGCCTAGGACGGGGACTCCTAGGTCGAATACAGCTGTAGGTAGGCCATGTCAGTCTGTATTTTCTATACAACACCACTTCCCCATCCGCATGGCATCATAAAATGGCTCACCTGGGTCAACGTGCGGGGCGTCCGGTGCATAGACGGAGTAAGGGCTCCCTGACAGAATTACACCCTTTGGGTTCCATGACAGATCGGCAATCTTCTGCGTACATGGGAGCATCTCAGAGTAAATTTTGAGCTCGCGAAGTCGCCTCGTGATAAGGTGGGAGTACTGGGAACCAAAATCGAGGACTCTGGTAGGTTCAGGCAATTAGCACACTCTAAGTTTGCAATTGCGTGGGTTGCAAGACTCACAAAATGGTGTCGAAGGCCATATGAGGCTCGACGACTGGTTCACCAGCTGCAGCGGCCATTTGTAGAAATATGTACTGAGTGGATTGGGAGTGGTGTTGGCGGGATTGACTCCAAATAAGAGAAAGGGAGAAATTTTTTGTGTCAAGTCGAGAGGGGCAGAAATTTTTATGCGGGATAGTAGTTGCTGACTCATAAAGTATAGTTAACTAGTTAACTCAACAACCAGTTACCTAGCACATAAAGAAGTGAGAGATGGGAAACAAAAAACAAAAATATTTCTGTGGAGCTAAATATTCGCATGTGGGGGTTCTAGGATTCTATTTCTTCTCCAATTAGTGCTTCTGGAAGATTTATAAACATGATAAAAAAATATGTTAGTTGATGTGGTGGACCGAATATTCTGTCCAAACTAGTAATTAGTTTATACATGTGCAGACAGTTCGTGAAAATAGAACGCCAACTCCAATCCTCGTCGCATATATATAACATCATGCCAGCAATAAAAAGGTATATCGAACGCTTGAGGGTTACACGTACGTGATATACGGAGTACGTGGGATCCCATTTTGCTACAGGACCGCCAGTGGACGTTGAGGTCAAGCACCACCATTCATAAACTCGCGGAGCTTTCGTTTCCACTCCTCTAATTCCTGCGAGCGATCAGTCATCGATAGCTCCTCCATCTTAACTTTGAGTCTGTTGTTCTCCTCCGCAAGTCTTGAATTAGTTTTCCTCTCCATACACAACTGGTTCTGTAGGCATTTGACCTCAGGCATATATTTCGCAGCAACCTCTTGCCGTGAGAGGGCAACTCGCCCATTGGCAATATTTAATTCCTGTTCAAGAAAACTGACTCGGGTCTGTAAATCTCGCATCCGGGACTGAAGCTCCACCCCCATCTCGAGTTCGCGATATATCGTCGAAAGCGCGTCATCGACCTCGTTCGAGACTGTTTGGTATCTAGAGCGTCGCGGCGCAGCTCCCCCTGATGTCGAAAGGGTTGAGCATTCAGAACGCCGCTGATCGGCATTGTCTTGTAGCCTGGAGGATTGGAAAGTATCATGTTGGTAGGGAACGCCTAATCCACTCTCCTGAGACGTGCATTGGGTTTGCATGCATTCTTCTGCGCCTCTCGACGAAAGTGCCGGGGGTGTAGCTGAAGCAGCCGACTCGCAAGATACGGCATAACTGTCGCAAGTTGCAGAATGCCGGTTCGTAGCGCGATTAGCTGCTGGGTAGGAAGGTTTTGGGCTGAACTCGCTTTTGCTCGATGAAGAGGTCGAGGGCGATGGAAGGATGTGTGCCGGAGGATTGATGTGCCAGTTCTTCTCAACACAGATGGGGCAATGGAATGGAGAGGGCACATCTGAGTCTCGTCGTGGGGGAGCTAAACAAATGGCATGGCATGAGCGCATGCATGTTTTGCATCCAAAGAGGTTATTTTTCAATTTGCAAACATAGCAGGTCTCCACGTTCGGGTCTCCCACTGATATTTAACTATCTGTCAACACTCAAACGGGCCACAGCGAAAAATATACGTCGAACTTGCAGAACCGTTTCAACTTACTTCGCCAGTCGCGTGTCCCTGGGGAGCGCTCTGATACCAGTTTCGGTCGTCCATATTTGTCCTTGCCAACCCATACAGTAGCTAAGTCAGTCGCATTTGTCAAAACATTTGATCTTTTGCCACCCCCAGGACTCTGCATCTCCATCTGAGGACACAATGAATGTTTTCTAGGTCTCTTGGATTCAAGTTTCGAATTATCCTCTTTCCCCCAGCCTCTTTTTGTAGTGCAATGATCTGATGCCGAAGGCTCCATTATGTCTTCAGATGGTGGTGGTCTACGAACCTTTTATCAAGGGGTTTCGGCACACATAAGCATTATTCTCCCTGACGCCATTTCCCATCCTCAGCCCCTCGTATGCGAGCATCTCTTTGCCATCTGCCAAACATGGATTAATAATATACGGCGCTTGATGTCAGCGTTAGCCCCATCGACGCCCCTTAGCCTCTTGAGTTACTCAGACAGATCCACAGCCAAGTCATGTGATAGTTAGCTGATGCCCTAAGTGTTAGCAGGAATGATGCTCCTGCTACTCCGTACTCCATACTACTTACTCTCTTCCAAACGGAAGATGCGACAACTTCAGCTCTTTGTCTGTAATCTTTGTCCCATTCTGGATTATAGCCAATCGTTTGCCACTCTGTACGTAAATCTAAAGAGTATTAGGTATTGATTAGTCTCTTTGTCAATTTACGTTCAAACACGGTTGTCTGGCGGACACGACAGCGCCCGTTTAGTCGCCCAAGTGCTTTCTTTATACGTTATTCTAGCTTCCCTGCGTTGCATCAGTTCTTGTCAAAAAGTTTCTTGAAACCCTTAGGGGCCCTCAAGAAAGTTAACACTTTCTGGTGCAATGAGTTTGTTTTATATCTACTATTCGAGCCTCTTCGTACTCAATATGCAAGTGGAAGAATCTCACTATTCCCGCGGATGTTGGAAACTGCCAATTTCGTCTCATTATGCAGATGAAACATGCGGGAGTGCAATCCGTACGTCTTTGACCTGTCTATGATGGGTTCAAACCGAAATACCATCTTTAAACCGTTTTGTCCCTATATAAACCACGTCGATGGTGCACTTTAACCTTGGGACATCTTGTTTTCCGATTGCAAACGGACATTTACCTCCCTTCACCAGAAATCTATCTATATATATTCTCCGTAAAGCACATGAATCCGCAGGACCTACTTTAAAAACAGACAAAAATGGGACAGCCCAAACGCCCAAACACTGCCATTATGGAGGTAGAAAATAGGATTAAAAGAATGAAAATTTCCGAAAAATCAACTGAGGAGGAGGAGGTAGCGGAGGGGATAGAAAGAATGAAAATATCTGGATCAACCCCAGATTTTGAGGCCCGGAAAACCTGCAGGGCTGAAGTTGTTACGCTAGAGCCCAATATCTCGACCAAGAATGATGAGGTGCCAGTTCCTGAACCAGGTTTGTTGCCCTCTGGAGCATGCATACAGAAAACTAGCATCAACTTACCTATATATAGGGCCGGATGAGGTCGTGCTCAGGCTCAGGGTCGTCATAACCCATATCATGTGCATGGACGTCAGTTCTGTTTCGGTCGCGCCAGACTTAGTGAAGACGGTGGGTTGCAACTTTAATCAATGGGTCGGTGAGGTAGTTAAACTCGGATCAGGTGTGCGAGGTATCAAAGTTGGGAGCCGCAGAGGAATCAGTCGCGAGGATTGCTGCTCCAATAGGGAGGAGGAAAGAAAACTACCTACGTTGGTAACATCTATCGAAGGTAAGCACATATATTGCAGTTCCAAAAACAAGCAACTTAACTTTATGATGCGCACAGATTAACTCTTTCTATTTCCACAGACACACTCCAGCTATATATTACAGTCCCTAAAATCGACTTGATACCGATTCCATATGGAATGCCTGATAGGAAAGCTGTAGTAAATGACCCACCACCTTCCTCGTTGCATCTACGCCCCGAGCTGTGAACTGACATTACATAGCAGCTACTTTCCCGCCGACCTTTAATCTTCGCAGCCTTGGAAAATTCCCGACCCAATAAACAAGGTTTGCTATTAGTCGTTGAGGCCACGGCCACACGAAACGGCCTGCTTGTCCAAATTGCACTAGACCAGGATTTGCGACCGCTTGTAGTCAACGACCTTGCCCAGCAAGGAATGTGTGTTGATATCGACTCTGAGCACTTGGATGATCAGAAAAATAGTTCCGCGAAGAAAGTTTTGCGGTTGGTTGATGAGAGAGCCCCGGTTGCCGTGTTACGCGAGACAAAAACCCGCCTTAGTTTAGGAACATTGCCAGACTTTAAGGACAAAGGGCAGATTATATATTGCCAAATTGATTGTTGTAAGGGTTCATTCAGTCTTTTAAATATCCATGTTTGTGTAAAATTCTAACGAACCCACAACT
Organism: Emergomyces pasteurianus Ep9510; assembly: GCA_001883825.1. Classification (NCBI taxonomy): domain Eukaryota; kingdom Fungi; phylum Ascomycota; class Eurotiomycetes; order Onygenales; family Ajellomycetaceae; genus Emergomyces; species Emergomyces pasteurianus. The sequence goes on along the minus strand of LGRN01000007.1, from coordinate 55,757 downwards.
GCAGTGGAAAACAAAAACGATTACAACGCTCGACACGGAAAGGAGTTGCAAGATACTTATTATCGCATGACACTTCCAGTCATGGGCCTCGCTACCTTCGCGGTTCAAAATACAGACCTTATACTCCGGTCAGAAGCGGCTGTAAGTCTTTCTCTCTCTTTCTCCCGCTATCCTTCTCCAATGTATCGACCAGTCGCGCTTCAACTAACAGTATCTGCCTTCAATTACCATGATTCGGGGCAAGTTAGAACCGGGGACAAAGAATGACCCTTTGGCCCATTGAAAGCATACAAACAGTCATGAGCGAAGTGGAAGAGGGTAAGACGCACCAGAATGCACAAGTTGGTTTCAATGTGATTCAGGCAGAAGCTATCCAGGTGGGTGCAAGTCGGTCGCATGCAAATGTTTCCACGTCCTAAGAGTTGCATTGAATTATTTTGGGGGCAATGAAAAAACCTTGGTTTCAGAAAGTAGCTGATTTCAAATATGTTTGATATGTATTTGATTTAATGGAGCTCGGCAAAGTGTTATGGATGATACTTGCTGTCCCACGTTTTTTTTAGCCATTCTAAACTGGGATTTACTCGTAATGGAGCGAACTGTTTTAACAGCACTTGCTTTATTTAGCTAGACATATCAATCATGGGCACCCTGCTAAAGAGGGAAATAAATATCCAGATAAGACTTGGTTGAACATTTCCACAAATACCAATGCCTCACTTCACATTCAAATCAAACACACCTGGGAATAAACATGAAATAAACACTTTGTCATAAGAAAAAGCGAACCAAAGGGTTAAAAAAAAAAAAAAAAAAAACATAGCAAAACTCCTCGTACTACATTCCAATGCCCACAGCCAACCAACCATCCTAACTACACTGACCCACCGGCTCTGGTAACTTCAACTGATATTCACCATCGCCTTCTGCCACATCAGGTCCTGGGTTCGGATATTTAAGCTCGAAATATGTCTTGGGCGTCCGGCACCCGTTATTTATATTCGCGAAAAGGAAGCTTGGGCGGTCATTGAAAGGAATCCTCTCTGGAATCGTCGCTGATGTGACCTTGCTGTTGGGACTGTTAGAAGTAGGGTTGTCATGGCTTGAAGCATCGTAATCACCACATGAGCGTGTACCATGTCGACGATGCTGATGCGCGTGCGGTGGAACCCATACGCGGCGTTCGCGCTCGTCGCCTTTCTCAACGTCTAGGCTTGATATACCCGGCTTCCGCGCCTCCCCGCTGGTAATTTCCACAGCTGCACAAAGCATACTAAATTCCCTCTCTCGATTAATCCACGTCCACGCAAAAACCTGGACGCCCACTGGTATATCTCCTGGAACTCTGAATTCAAAGCTCTGCGTCTCTGGGTCTGTCCCGCCATCTCGATGGGGACAATTGCCCTCGAAACTCTTGACTACTTTCCAAGTCGTGCCCCCATTGATGCTAAATCCTACTTGGCATGAACCGCCGTAGTGGTTACCTGTGCCTGTTAAGCTGAAATTTTGCTCAGAGCCTGCAGACCAGGAGACAACGGGCCGGCCCTGTGGAGTGTTCAAATGGTTGAGATATCCCTTGCAGGGAAAAGGTGTGGTACGCTCACAGCAGTTATAAGGATAGTGGAGGTAAAGGTCCGGTGGACCAGTTAAATATGGGTTGTTGGTGGCGGCAAAGGGTGGAGGGTGGTAGAGTTGCATATGCGCCTGCGAAAGAATCGACAAGCTGACAATGATCAGAAAATCTGTTAATGATAGCATCCTCTTAGTAAGGCCAATTCTGATGCTGTATCTGGCGTTCTAAGGTGTGAATTTTATTTTTGAGAGAGAATATAAAGAGAGGATAGCAAGAAAGCCTTTGTATCATACTAAAAAGAGAAAGTATCAGCTTTGAAAAGTTCAAGGCTGTAGACGTTGTGTGTAAAATGGAAAAGCTAAGAGGAAATAAATACACAGAAAATACACACACAAAGAGGTTGTCTGAAGATTATAAAGATATCAACTATTTTTTGATGTTCCATTGCTCGTGTATTCACACAAGTTTCAATAAACAATACTGATAATGTGAATGAAACAGTTGGCTTTGAAACTCTGATGTAATCTGCATGCCCTGAGACCTTCTCATGGCCATTTCTGCCGCTTTTTTAAGTCTACCATATTTGTTTGTACATAAAGAAAGTTTTCAAAGAGCAAGACGATGTTGTAGGTACTTGTGGTTTCTTCAAAGACGAAGTGAGCACACTCAAACATGTCATTGACAGCATATGGATGAGACCGTCAAAACCGCTATTTTATCAACTGAGAAACCCTTAGTCACTAAGGGCGTCCTTTTTTGGCGTAGTGGTTAAGTCTCACAATATGTGCTATCATCTGCATCATATTGCTCAACTTCAGCAGCTGCGCCTGCCTTGGTGTTTTCTTTAAAAGCTGTAGATGAGCACTAAGTCGCCGGCGATTACTTTATCCCCATATAGCCACCAGCGCTGCTCTATGAGATGAAAGTTGCGGGGGATAGTTCTCAGGGCGCTGAAATAGTCATTCTTATTCCAGCCCAGATGTCTTATAGTGTGGGCTCAGCAGAGAAATTACGGCGGAACTTTTCAAGTGCTGCATTGAATATGCAAGTTGCCTGAAAGATGTGTCTTGCTTTGGGCACACATGATGTCATCAGCAATGATAAGAACTTTTGACCCTTGCGTGAGAAATTGTGCCTGTGACTCTGAACATCAGAGAGCATGAGTTAAAATGTAAAATGCATTCACAGACACTCTTGAAGTCACTCTAACATCCTAAGCTCCACGGTGTCGGTGTCGATTTGAATATTCTCATCTTAAAAGAGAGGGCTTTCAGAGCTGCTAGCTTCAGAGCTTTTGTTTCTGCTTCATTCCAGACACATTGGGGATGGGTTATGAAGGCTCTGGGTTGCTGATGGCAGCCTTGAATGGCTGGGGCAGGTCGGCATTTTCCAGGTGCAGAAGCTTGCCCGATGAGAAAATTTCATTGGGGCACTTCAATTACAGACACAGAAGTAATTGAAGAATTGAAATCTTCATTAGTTAAAATCCTGCCATATTTGCATGGAAATCCTTCTAAATCCGGGATTATCCCCCCCGTGGTTGGTGCGACCGCTTGTTAACTCAACCCACGACTGTTCAGGATGATCAAAAATTTGGGGAAGTTGTTCATCAACAAATGGTTGCTGTTGTGTAAGTGTTTGTTCGGAGTCATGTTCTGAGACAGAAAATAATCGTGCTCTCCGACGCACCAACCATTAGTTGGTGCGTCCCACCACACCGGTGATTTTTCTATACATCACCAACTTATTCTTAAAATAATTAATAACTCATCCTCACCATGTCTACTCCGTACTGAATGTCAAATTGTTGAAAAACGAATCCTGAATGCCATCAACGCGTATAATCGCGATAAAAAATAAAAAATTAAGTCATTGATGTTGCGGGCCAACGCCCGCACCCTCTATATATATATATATGCGTCCGCTGTACTCTATATTTATGCGTCCTATTCTTTTTGTGGCGTATATATCTATATGTACGGGAGTAGAGGTATATGCGAGACTGCTATGAGTGTTCGCTCAATGCGCTCTTTCTGTAAGAAGCGAGCAATTAGTTGTAAAAGAACTATATTGTGCCTAATATACAAGAAGAAAAGCTTAAGAGAGAAAAGAGAAAGAAGAAGAAAAATACAAAGTAAAGAAAAAGCTCTAAGATCATGCTGTAAGTGAGAACTAGCGCGTGTTGCAAGTGAGAGCGCGTGCTAGTTTGAGTTCTCATAATTACAAGATTTAACTTCTAACGAGAAGTTCAAAGCCAGATCGTATTACAAAACTATAGACACTCTTGTTCCTCACATCTATGAATATGCTCCTACCTGAGAGCTGAGGGGTAGCAGTAGTCCATCGTTTCAACAGGGACTTTCAAATATCCATGACTTTGCTGCATAAGGTAGTAGAATTCGGGTCGGTCAGCTTCCAAGCCCTGAGTGCTTGCCGCGCTTCACTCCGATCATCAGCGGAATCGAGTAACTCTCTGGCTAAATTCCGCATTATGTCTGCCTTTGATTTAAAGTCCTCTAGATGTACCCAACCATCGAGGGGAATATCAAGAGAATCGAAGAACGCTTTATAGTTATTCCAAATTTCTTCTTCAGCAATGTGCAATGATATCTCTTTTGGCTCAAAGATTATCGGGCATTTTTCGTTTCGCCTGCTTGTCATTTCATCCCAATTGCGTCAAACATTATGCATCATGTCTCGAAGGAAGAACAATCCATCATCTTCCCATGTAGAGCCCGCGAAATTAATAAGCTGCTGCCGTATTATAGCGTGCGGATAGGATATGGCTTGAAAGATATGAGGATCCAAGGTCTTAAATTTAGAAATGTAGAATCTCTGTAGTTGAGTTTGCTCATACTTGAGTAAAGTTTTCTTCTTTTCTTCTGCTGTGAGGCCAGTTGCTGGAGGTAGATCAAAAAGAAGCGGCTCGTTCATTCGAAGAAACTTGGGCAACTTGCAGTTCATAAAAAGAGGTAGGCTCATGCAGCCCTGCCAGTCAATGATACTGACAATTTTTTGATTCTTGATAAAGATATTTCCAGAGTGCAAGTCAGGATGCCAGATTGTTGGTCGATACAAATCCACGTTAGATGGCAGTACTAGCGGTATAATCTTTAGATATTTATCCAAGAGCTGTATATGAGAGTTCAGGGATTCTTGGCTTGTCGACTGTCTGAGAGGGTCTGCATGGTCTCTAGGTTTTGCAAATCGATGTATCCACTCTATCTCGCGCCTTGCAACATCTTTAGCGTAGGATTCTGGTGATGTCCCTAGAGATTATTTCTGATTAGTGATTACAGACACTAGGTTTCATGTAAATATGCTTACACGGTCCCCTGTATTTATCCATAGCCTCACGTTCCGCTTCCCAAAATGACATAGAAGCGGAGGGGCCGATACAGAAACGGTCGGAAATTCCAGAAATGTCCAGGCAGCCATCAATATCACCACGATAATATAAACTTCCATAAGATTTGAAGTCAATTGAACACACTCTTGCTCGGATGTTAGCCAGTTGCGACACGATGTTCACTCTCTCCGATATATCCATGAACATCCAAGACTTCCCAAGCTCCTCGCCCGGTGCCATTTCCATAATAATGTATTCCGCTTCAACCGACTGGTCTTTCTTGTTGCTCCAAGCTAGGACCCGTGGAACGGGTATGTCTAGTTCCGTCCGCAAGAAGTCAAGGGTTGCGACCTCGCTGGGAGTTGACACTCTGAGAGGTAGATAAGGATTGGGTATTCGTGCAATAGTCTGTACACCATTGTCCATCATAAGAAGAAAGACCTTGTTGTATGAGCCCTCTGAGAGTTTAGTAATACTAGTACAGCAGCGAGCATTGACAGATTTAGAAGCGACCGCTTTGAGGCCATCAACATTAAAAGGCTGATGTCGTTTTCGAAGGTGGGTAGCTTCATCCCATAATCAACGGCCTGATGTGTAATTGAAAAGGGGATCGAGAAGAGGGTTTTCATTCAGCTTCTTCTGTGACTTCATCGATTCTGGTAGCAATTAGAGATCTTAATGGGGACAGAGCAAAGCAGGGGGTTGAGGTAAAAGTACTTATATTAAACAATCTCTTGATACTGGCCATCCTAGAACAAGTTTGTCTCCCATATGGAACTCTCGAATTATATAACCCAGCGGGCCTCATGATTATGGCTGGTATCATAGGCAAGACGCCTGACGCAGAACAAACGTGATTGTTGGAATATGTTGGAGGCCGGCTTGGGGGGTGCTTCTGCTAAGCTATAATACTAGAGCAAAAGAGCTCTCTGCCTCCAGTGCCATACTAGTAGAAGAGGGGATGAACCACCCACGCCAGGCCAGGCCTCCAACGGCTTCGTCCCCTCTTCTACCAGCTCTTTTTGCGCTAGTATCTGCCTAGCAGAATTAGGTAGGTTATTTACCTGTGGGAGTCTGGCTTCCTATTACGGACTAGCGCCCCATACACTGTGCAGTCTCTACTCCGTACTCCCTAAATAATACAAGGCGGCAGTGACGTTTTTTTGGGATTAAGAGAAATTGGGAGCAAGAGAGCATAAGAAGGTAAGAACGACGACGATAGTAACTACTAAGGAAGGACAGGCTTATTATTAAAACAGGAGGAGCGAAGAGAGACGGAGTCCAATTTATATAAGGGGGTGAAGGAAGGAAGGAAGGAAGGAAGGAATTGGAATTGGAATTGGAATTGGAATTGGGGTTGAAGACATTGTAGAATAAGAATAGTCATTGACAGGTATCTTTAATATAAGACGACCTCGCCATAAAAGAGACTTTTAATCCGTATTCTAAAAGGTTGCTTCATGGTGATAAATAACGTTACGGTGAGTCGCACCCACTGTGAGCGGGCTAAAAGCGGAGGCACGATTATTATACTCCTTCAACATTTGATATTTTATACATCGCTTTTAAATATCGAGGGCTTGGAGAAGAGGTGCTATCATCTAGTTAAGGATTTTAAAAACTCTCATTCATCGTCTACTTCAACGTCTTCTTCTTTTCTTCCTCTCTCTTTCGCTCCGCCTCAATTGCCCTGTGGAACCAACTTTCTTCAACACTCAGTCCGAGTGGTTCCCAGAGCATCATAGCTACCCATTCCTGTCCCATGAGTTCCACCTTTCCCAGATCCCGAAATCCTAGTTTCTTGTATAAACCAGCTCCTCTGAGGCTCGGCTCTAACCCAACAGGCGCATTCTCCACCTTCCCTTGCTCAATCCTTCACTGAAGCAGCATTTTCCCAATTCCACGCCGCTGATAACTGGGGTGAACCGCAAGCATGTCCAAGTACCATAACTCTGGGAAGATGTCTGGTGGGAAATTGTCCGCAGTTGCTGCATTGTACGCCTGCGTTTTGGATTTGTCCACGACTCTGCTTGGGAGGAATATATCGGTGTATTGTCTTTCTATGTTCAGGAGGCGTCTCTCGAGCCCTGCAGATTTGATATTGGAACCATGTCTTGGTTAGATGGAGTATAATATGCATTTAGGTAAAGAATATCCAACGCACACCATCCGACAGTTTGCCTCTTCTCCTTCCATCTCTTGGCAGCTGGAGAGTCACCCAGACGTTCTCAAGTGCAGTAGTCAATGATTTTGTCTGCTTGTTGATATCTCTCGCCATGATGATGTCTGTGCAGCCCCTCAGTCTCATCTTCAGGGTCAGTAACAGCAACATTCAGTACCCATCCAGGTGTCGAGAACCGCTGCTTCGTTCGCTGCACGAAACCAGCCCGGTATTCAGAATAGTATTTCAACCGGTCTGGAGCGAGAAATACCCAGAGCTCATCATCAAGCATGGCTTCGGATATGGTGGTGGCAACATCTGGGATATCTGCCGCTACAAGCGGGCGGATATGCATTTCTCGGTGGGGTTTTGCGGATTCGATTAAGGTTTGTGGTGTACAATAACACAGAGTTGTCTGTGGAAATGCATCACTGCAGCCGATGGGGCCGGTGAAATTTGAGTCCTTGTTTTGCCTTTCAGGGATGAAAAATCCGAGGGCTAAATATTTACCTGGATCTGGGGTGCGTTGCTAGTGGGCTAAGCATCAGGCATCAGTGATTAGTACTACTCAGGATTTTGTTGAAGAGTTCTTCATACGGAGTACGGAGTAATCCTGTCCATATGATATGTAACATTTTTCGTTGAAGATAGTTATCTATCTCGGCCTCCTCCTGGGTCATCGCCATCTATTCCGTATATGGAGAATAACGATATAAAATAATATGAGCTCCCTTTGTTACTCTGTACACATGAGAGGCTATTTGGCGAAACCCGCTTCAACGCTAAAAAAACTAAAGCCACAACTGAATATCGACATCAACAACCATCGACCTGTAACAGCAGCCCAGCAGCTGTCAAACGATCCACTTGCTTGGCACTTGGGACCAACTTGGCCCGTCCCAGCTGGGGCTGTTTCATGACTGTAAGTATGTCTATCAACTTATCTTTCTCTGCAGCAATCAGGGGGAATAAATAAAATAAATATTAAATAAATAAATAACGTTTAAATCTTTGTTTTCGTAAAGAAAGCCTTCAAGTCCAGAGGCAATAAATGGGTCATGGCCAGCAACAGCAGCCACCGATAAACCCTCCCACTAACAACACGAGTACCAAGATCTTCATCCTCGTTGTCAAATCAAGACGGCTCCTGGCACCGCAGACGCTTCGGCCTCAAAGCAACAAGCCGTCCGACTCGCCAAACTTTGCTCTTTTCATGATAGACCTCCGTGGTTGCCAAGCCCTTTGCCGAATGACGCGCAACCTCGCGACCGAAACGTTCTGCTGTAGCGATGAAGTTCACCAAGTTTAAGCTAATGAGATGTTCACTCTGCCGAAACCCCGTTTCTCCAGTCTCCAGGACGCCAGAGAACGCTCGGCTTGCTTTGGGTGCCGACTGGACCCTTCAGTCCAAGCGCCTCGTTTAAGGAGGCCCGTCTCAGGCTCTCTGGTCAGATCTCAACCACATGGCCCGCCAGGGCTTTTGCTTAATCTGTTTAATTTTTTTCCCGTCTTGTTCATTTTACGGACGTATCTTGCTATGCTCCGGATTTCAGTCTATCCGCTCCCTCTGGTTGGCTTTTTCGAGAGTAACCTGCAAAGATGGGCCAGCCCTGCCACGGAAAACTTGAGTTGGATATGATTTATATATAACTCCAGAAATGCATGCCTTCTGTGCTGCTATTATTTTTCTTGTTGGACCAAGAAATTGCTGATTATTGCTGGTGATTCATTCATTATTCTCTCCTTGTCTCATAAACAATCATTTTCATATATCTCTTTGGAGCCCCTTTTAAATCGAGAGAAATCCTTCTGATTTCAATTGTCTCTTTCAATCACTATAGTACGGCACCCTGTACGATATATAAACATTGGCTCTTCATCTTGAGGCGCGCTTTATGACCAGTTGTATTAGACAGTCAGCTTTTGTTCAAAGGCGTCTTGGTCAGATAACCGCCCATACCATGGAAGCCGTGGATACTTCTATCAAATCATTCAATGACTGGCCAAACCACCAGGGTGTACGTATCCAACTCCCAAATTCCCGTCCCCGGAGTGTAAATTTGAAGCTGAGCCTGGTGGGAATTGCGGTATATGCCCATCGCTAACCGAAGCAGTTCAATTCTACTTACGAAGAAAGAACTCCGGTTGAGCTCAAAGTCACTGGAGACATCCCTGTCTGGGCCGCTGGCGTCCTATATCGAACCGGCACAGGCCGCAGTGAGATAGAAACGGACCAAAAGAAGATCTTTAAAGTAGCCCACTGGTTCGATGGAATGTCAGTAGTCCATAGATTCCAAATCCTGCCACCAGACTCAGCCCACCCTTCAGTCCGTGTCTTCTACAACTCTAGAAGCTGCTGTGATGGATTGATCGAGAATATCAGAAAGACTGGTAAAGGCAAAGAGATGTCATTTGGTGCTCGATACGAACCTTGCACCAGCTATTTCCAGAAGGTCATGTCTCTGTTTCGACCTGCGCCACCGAGAACTTCAGCAGACCAACACTCTATGTCGATTACACTCTCCGTCAATTTTCCTGGTGTTAGCAACAAGGCCATCAAAAAGATCTCTGGACATGCCTCAGGCATACAGACATTAACTAATAAGACAGACGCCGCGGTATTTCAAACACTAGATCCGGAAACGCTTGAACCCGTTGGTGTAGCCTCGCAGCAAATCCTTCACCCAGACTTGAAAGGACCCATATCTGCCGCTCACGCAAAATCAGACCCTGTTACAGGCGATGTCTACAATTTCAACCTACAGCTAGGCAAATGTCCAATCTACCGCATATTCCACGTCTCAGCTGTCACTGGCAAAACCTCCATCCTTGCAACAATCACCAACGCCCGCGCTGCCTACCTGCACTCCTTTTTTCTCACAGAGAACTACGTGATCCTCTGCGTCTGGAACTCCTTCTACACCGCAGGTGGCCTGGCGATCCTCTGGCATAAGAACATTATCGACGCCATTGCCGACTACGATCCTTCCAAACCAGCCACCTGGTATGTCATCGACCGCCGTCCCGCCGATAGAGACGGCAAAGGCCTCGTGGCCACCTACAGAAGCGACCCTTTCTTCTGCTTCCACACCATCAATGCGTATGAAGAGCCGTCGCCCGATGGGAGCGGCACCACTGATATCGTCGCAGATTTAACGACTTACAGCAGCCTCGACGTCCTCAAGCGTTTCTACCTCTCAAATATTGTCTCCACCTCGCCCGATGCTTCAAAATACGCAACGGGAATCGGTGACGCTGGCCGCGGTGTCTATAAACGTTTCCGTCTCCCGTCGCTCCCGCCGCTGTCATCATCCTCAAAGTCCATCAGATCCAAACCCAACCGCGTCACACTAGACTTCAAAGCTAACCACTTCAACTCGCCCGAACTCCCAATCCTGAACCCGCAATATGTCACACACCGCCACCGCTATGTCTACGGGGTGATCGACACGGGCAAGTCGACCTTCATCGACGGACTTGTCAAGTTCGACACTGAGACCAAGCAAGCCTTATATTGGAATGAATGGGGCCAGAATGCCGGCGAGCCGATTTTTGTGGCGAGGCGAAATATGCCGAAGCAAGCAGATGAAGGCGGAAGTTCTAGAACAGGCAGTGAAAGTGGCAGTGAGAAGGCGGCTGACACAAGGGGGGATATGATAGAGGAAATAGAAAAGGAGAAAGACCCTGAGGTGTTGGATGAGGATGACGGCGTTCTGCTCTCGGTCGTCCTGGATGGGCTGCAAGGGAAGTCGTATTTGCTCGTTCTTGATGCTAAGAATATGAAGGAAGTTGGGAGGGCGGAGGTTGCTGGACCCATCGGGTTTGGATTTCATGGAACGCATCTTTCGACGGTGAGTAATGGGAGGGGTTTGGATTTTTAAGGGCTGCAACTTTCTTGCTTCGCCCCTTTCCTTTTTTGCTTCCTCTTGTGGGACAGTGCCTTAGGAGGGTAGTTTCCGGATTCATTTTTGGGTGTAGTTTTTTCACCCTTCTTTTTCTTTTCTTTTGCTTTTTTTTTTTTAGTCATACAAATTGGCTGCTTCTCTCTTGATGAATTATGTCTTATGCATGTGTTTGTATGATGTGTTGATTGCCGGAATACCGGGCTTAACTGGTCACATTATTGGTTATTATTTTATAATATCAGAGCTGCTGAATTATTAGTTCACCATTCGCTTTATTTGATGGCGGTGTGCACACGGGCCAAAAGAGCTCAGTCTTTCAACTCTCGAAGCCCAATGTCACACCATATTCATTCCCGGTTCACGTTCGTTTCTTTTTAGTTCTCAACTAAGAAAACGCCTAGCTAGGAGGTTAAGGAGCGCCTTGCTATACACTCTATTCCGCTTAGCCTTGCGTTAGCTTTTAGCTAGACAGGTTTTGATCCGAAATACTCTTTTCGGGGAGCCTCTAGAGAAGTTGATATACAAGTCAGTGGTTTTGATCCTGTGACTGTTAAACGAATGCTCGAATTCATGTACACACAAAGCTACAGTAATGGTACGGGGGAGGGTCAATCTGATTCCCCATCTGCCAGCAAAACTGAAACAAGCGAAGCCCAATCACCTTCGATGTCTGAATTATTATCATCTCACATTTGCATGAACGCAATCGCGGGCTATCATATGATATTGCCAAACTAAAAGCGTTATCAAACATCCAAACCCTGCGCATCTGTAGCAGTTCCTGGTCTCTTGAGGGCTTTTGCACCATGATAGAAGAAGCTCTGAGGACAGCTGGCGATAAAGATTTACATAAATTTCTCTCTGTGGCGGTGGCGTCGCACGTAGAAGAGATCGTGGACGCAAATGAGAATACAACTGGTGACGATTTTGCAAAGAGCGTGATACGCAGGGCGGCTCAAATCAACAGGCAAACAAGACAAGCTCTTCGCCAGCGAATTAGGGACCTTGAACACCAATTGTTTCTGGCACGCGAGACAGTTCAGAGAGCAGAGAGAAAGAGAATAAACATGCGACTTTGCAGCAAACTTCTTCGCCGAACGAGGGTTTGTAACAATGCCAATTGCAGTACAGAAATTACACTGTTATGTGGATGAAACTGGGACAAGTGAAAATGTATATTTTCTTCGATGCAGAACATGCCGATATAAACATATGGCCCAGACGAAGCCTTTTTGTTCTCGGGCTCTGCTTGGGGGGACCTTAAGTTGTTGATCATAGGGGGATGGGCATCGGTGTCCTGAAGACTTTGGTGTTTGAATTGCGCAATAGGCCACAGCCGCCCTTTTGGTTCTTGCAAGAAAATATTAGCATTTTCACACCCCAACAAATCTGAGACTTTTACTTACTCTTCTCGAACTCTGAGAACACCGGTTCAGAAGTTCAGATCCACTTGCAACAGAATTATACTTCATTGTAACAAGTAGGAATTAGACCAATTATCCATCCAAACGTCTGGAGCGATTGAATACTTGAGAAATCTGACAGTAGATCACGCACACAATTATCTCTAATGGGTGGCTATCCCAACGTACTCCAGCGCAATCGATCCGCCCATGTATCTGCGTTCCCCAAATCTATACAGTTGTAAATCCAATGAATCTGTCTTTGCACTCGCATCAAAAAATTTCATGGTCGATAGGAAGTTGACCGCCCGACCTTCAGAAGAGAGTGACAAAAGTTGTGCACTTTCCTGATAATGGAGGACAAAGACGGCGCTGCACAGAGAATAGTTATCAGGACTACCAGAATGCTTCAAATTATTCGCCGTCGTCTTAGATATTGGCGAAAAGAAGTTGTTCTTCCCCAGATAATCGGCATATCAGGATTTGTTCCCCCAGACTCAATGTTTGCTTGAGGATTCATCACCTCATACTACCCATTCCTGCCCATGCCGCCTCCCCTCTTTTTTATCCCTCCGGCTTTCAAGGCAATAGTAGCAGCTTTCGCCTCCGCTTCCGCCTCAACATCCTCCTTCTTTCCTTCCCAAAGCGCCCTAACCTTCTTCACAGTGCCCCACACCCTCTCCCTCGCATCCGCCCTCTCTACCCCATCCTCCAACAACTTCTCATAGTCTGTATGCACATGCCGAATATGCGCATCAACCGCCAACCCAACCTTAACCTCCTCTCTTTCCACCTTCCCGCTCCTTCCCACGCGACGTGAGCCTTTCAGAAACGCGTGGCCCAGCACCGTTTCCAGAGTATCGACTGGCATGGCGGGGAACTGGTTGCGGAGAAGGGCACGGGCTTTCGAGGTATCGCGTGCGTCCTTCTGTGCGACGGCGAGAGCGCGGGCGGTAAGTGTGCTGCTCGCGGATTGGGATACTGTGGTGTGGATTTGGGAGGGGATATAAAGGCCCAGGGTGCGCTGGGTATTAGGGTTCTGGGGTATTGATTTTATTGATTTTAGCGGTGGGGAATTTCAAAGGGCTCATCTAGAATATAGTTAATAGAGTACTTACGTAGACTGTATAAACAGTCTGCTTCGCCTTGTGGGAGAGACTGCGACAATTGCGGGTTATGTAGACGTCGCCTTTCGGAACGAAGACGTAGCCAGGTGGAGGGCCTTGGCTTTCCGTGCGGATCTGGATATCAATATCAGATCAGTTGGTGGGATCCCCCGTCTCGCGAAAACGCTTGGGGGAAGCTCGAGTGAATGTCATTTCAATGCAGGCCATGACGTACATCTTCCAATGACGCATCCCCAAGTTTTTCTTTGATGGCATTCTGTTTTTTCAATGCTCTGCGCAGCTCCCGGGGCAGACGAGTCCCAGCTCGCCCTCCATCTTTGACGGAATTGGAGACACGCCTATTCCTCCTTGCGGGCTTCGATGTTGCTCTATTATTCCCTTGTTTTCGTCTCCGCGTTCGTGATGGAGGGTATTTACTTTTGCCCAGCGTTGTTTCTGAGGCCATGGCGGGGAATTGCCAGGTGTTGAATACCTTGGGGCTGTGGAAACAAACAGCCTGAACGAGCAGTCGTACTGGGATAAGTGGAATCACGAAATCATTGACTTGTAGTAGATATGTATCGTGATAATTGCGGAGAAAAATGTAAATGTGTTACATATTTCCACACCGGCTTCAGGATCAATGGCATATCACATCCATCTTTTTCCCTCGGCTTTCGTTGATGCGTTGTTGTTGTTGTTGTTGCTGCGGTTATCGTTTTCTTAACATAAATGTTTAAATACGCAGAAAGCACAGGAATAAATAAATATATACGGGACGACCCGCACCACCGCCAAGAAGTTAACAATATATGTTTAAAGTACGGAGTACAGAGTAAGTTAGTAGTGGAATCCAGGAAAATGTTTCTTAAAATCTGTATCAGGGAATTTTAATTTTAAATTTACTATTCCCCTGGTCTGTACTCCTTAATTAGCCGTGAAAACCCTTGATTTACTTACCACACCGCGTTTCATTCAAAGGGTGAAATACATTCTGCTGAAAGCATGGACTAAATATTACTCTGTATCCTCGCAGAAGGATCCTTTGAAAATCTCAAGGGAAGGTCATTGCTCACTAAAATGAATTTTACCTGGTCATAGATACAATTTGTGCACGCAACTGGCACCTCTTTTTGTTTTCTTTTTCGGAAAACTTCGTACATACTATGTATTCATACGCAGTCCATAAGGGGTTTTATCAAAAGCTGGCCATTCCTCCAGGCCCCTTGACATCCTCGTTACATGCGCCAACTAACGTCAGCATGCCGCATTTCATTCTCATTCAACCGTTCATTTCTGATCCTGCTAAGGTGTACGGATTATATGTACGGAATATAGGCGTAACCTTATGATATACGGAGAATATACGGAGTACTCCGTAGTTATAGTTATGTATTAACATATCAGGCAGCGCTTGTTTTGTTTTTCCCCCGTTTGGAGGGACAATCCCTAGAATAGCTTAGCGTCCTCTAAGAAAACAGGTTGCTTCCTTGGAAGCTTGTGACAAAAAAATTCAATTTTTGGTTGTCGATCATTTTAGCTGCTCCAACCTACAACTATAATGAAGAGGACGGGGTACGGAGTACAGCGGGGTACGGAGTACGCTGTACTCCGTACGTAGTTGCAACTCGCAAAGGAAGAGTAGGACACTAGGGCCATGAGGGCTGGCAACATCTTGAAAAAAAAAAAAAAAAATCAAACCTTCGCAGGGGAGGGATGGCCTGGTCATCAGGTTGCAGAGAAATGATGGCGAGTTTCTCCGCTCTGGGTTGAGGAGCGAGCTGGGACTGGTTCTACTCCATATCTCGTTGGGAGATCTATCTACGGCAATCCTCATATTATTACGGAGTATTCCGTACGAAGAACTTAATGCCCAAAGCCTTGTGGTTTTTCAAACGTCCCCGTCGCTTGTTTTTACTATTGTTATGTGGGAGTATATAATATTGGCTTGATTCTCTATTACATAGTATGTATGCGTTGCCGCGAGCTTTTTAGCCCTAGAAGAATGGAAGAACATCGGGCCGGGATGGATGCCTCTGACAACATATTGTTCTTATTACGTGCTACGTACCCACAGGTAAAAATAGAGGTAAGTTCTCACCCTTTTCTCATCTTTAAAGGTAGCGACTATACGGACTACTCCATACTCCGTGCTTGGATATTAATCTCAATGTGTACTCCGTTACTCTGAAGACGTTCTGTTGTTGGTCTGAGCGCCAAAGAGCAAAGGCCATAATCAAAGAACAAAGATATAGATCCAGGGATCTAGGTTTTATTTCTAACAAGTATCGCACAGCTTCGTACTCCTGCTGAGAGACTATATCTAAATATATAATATATACGGAACCGTAATATATTGATATCCGTATGTGCCCGCGACAGCTTCCTCGGGATGCTTCTAATATTTTTTCATCTTTGTTGATACTACGAAGTACGTACACTCCAAGGCCGGGTCTGGAAAGATATCCGTTTGTTTTTAATCGAATCGAGCAGAATAGCCATTTTCTTCACTGTAAAAACGTTATTACTCTAGGAGTTGCATTACCCCTGTGTGCGAGCTCACAGAGCAGAGTATCGACCTTGCCTGCCAGTCAGTCAATATCCCGCCTCAGGGAGTTATATACAGAGCATACCCCGTGTATATAACTTCATATAACTCCTGGACGGAGTACTCCGTACTCCTTACAGCTGGGCCAAAACAATACAGGCCAATATGGGGGTGGAATGCAAAAATCATTTTCTTGGTAACCCGCCGCCAATTTTGTTTTCAGAATCTTGATTAGGGGCAGGTCAAGGGTTGGCTTAGGGCCTCTTCAATGGGCGCGAACAGCTTCGGCGAAGTAGGAGCAGGCTGCTGATCGGATAAAACCGAGCTAGTTATTTCTGGATGTTGATGATTGCAAGTACGGAGGACAAAATAAAAGTATTTGGAATTGGCAGACTTAGAAGAGCATTCCCTTTGTCGGACGACGCAGTTGTAAAGAATGATTCGGACTATTTATTTTTCTTCTCTAAACGTTTCTTGTTACCATGAATAATAACTTCTCATAGCTTGTAAGGAGTAAATACTGCGTGGGGTAACTAGCAAGTGAATATCGTCAGCAGGCTACTGTAGCTCCTCTGTACGGAGTAAGGAGTACTGACATACCTATTCAGCAGCGCCCAGCGCCCACGGCTTGGTGCCAGCCTGCCAGGGGTTCGATGCACTCGCTGTGCATGTCAGGGGGTTCAAGTGCCAAACTATCAGCAAGACAACGCCCAAATCCTCCGATCTCTGCCAAAATTGTCATGTAAGATCAAGCAGGGCAGAACACTGGCAGTCACAGCTGCCTGGTTTTTTTGCCGCGAATGCTGGGCATTGTGAGCGGTTATTAACTTGTAATTCCCCAACCCCGCAAATCTATGTTCGTTTAAGGGCCCCTTTGAGGTTGAGGTCAAGTATTTTTTTATAAAGCGTGGGCCTCTACTGGCGTGATGTTATTGAGCAGCTGGTGTGTCGCGTGTCGGCAAATCCACAAATGTCGCCCACAGGAAGGTTGGATGACGGTATTTAACTAAGGCAGAGAGATACATAGGAGTATTTTTCACCAGGTTAATGTACGGAGAATGTACGGAGTACTTGTACGCCATATCTCGAAGCCTAGGGATATATAACTACTCCGTTTCATTGACGAGATCGGGACTGTACGGAGTACGGAGTACAGAGTATTTGACACCTAAAAAGTTAATTGTTATTAGTTACAGCCAGTGATTTCATGCAGGTCGAAAAGATCGAAAAGAAAAAAGTAACATAAACTCCCAACTCCAAGCTCCGCAATCTCAAACACCCACACCCAGGCAGCTCAACCCCTCTAAGCCAAACTAGTCAGGCTACCAGCCACGGCCTGGGCCAACCTCCGAAAGGCCCAAGGGAAGGCGATCTTGGATTTTTGCAAGCCCACCCCACACGGCTCAAGATTCAGGAAACGACGGAATTTTTTTATTTTAACGGGGACCCGGACACGTTGGAGCCAATGGCACGGGCTGCTAGGGCTGTTTGAGGCGATTATTCCGAACGAGATACGAGCCCAGATGCAAGCAAAATCGGCCGACTTTTTTGCTTTGCAGGCGGGAGATCCATGGGTGTCGTTTGAGCGTTTTGATTCAGCCTCAGGGACAGAGTTCCTCTACTGCGGGCGCAACTTAAAAATCTGATTTGGCCATTTCAATCCGCTATCCTTCTCTCTCATCCTCTCCACTTTCAACAAAATACGGAGTACAAAAAAGACATAATGCTCCGGGGGACATTGTGTTTTTGATACGGAGTACAGCATGGGTTAGTTAACGACCACCTCATCGCGGAGTTAGGTAAGGTTAGGTAAGTGAGCAACCGTCGCAATTGTTCAATATTGCATAAAAATAAACCGATTTTATTTTACCCCTGGGCTAGCGAGCAAGATATCCGGCGATATATGGGCGTATCTCTTGCTGTGCAGATTTTAATATTTAGCTGTGCGTGCAGTGCGGCGTTGCTATCCTGTTCCTTGCTTCCAGTTATTAACTATTGTTATTATTATTATTTAATTCAATTTAATTTCCTTTTCCCTGCTCATGCAATGCTTTACTTGAAGAGCCGACGAAGATCCCCGGATGCGAGGCTCCTATCGAATCGGTCGATCAGTACTCCGTATATTACTTATTCTATGTATTGTTGGTCCTCTCCAATCCCCGATTTATTTATTATATATACTCCGTACGGAGTAGCTTTTAACGAAAAGCCCTACCGATCACCGGACAGCGGCATTGTTGACAGAGCTGGGACCTGTCTAGCAGATGACACCTGTAATTGCAGCGGAGGGGAAATATTTGTTTTTCTTTTTTTAATAAATGTTTTAAGAAAACAAAAATTCCCAGAGATTAGTGTTGGTAGAGAGGGAGATTTTTATTTTAGATATGGTATATTTTTTTGGCGGGGTGGAGGTTTAGGGTTAAACTTTTCCCATGGTTCCTGAACCGAATAGGAAATATCTAAATAAGAGGAAGCAAAAACGAAAATAGAAAAAAAAAAAAAAAAAAAAAAAAAAAAAAAAAAGAAAAAAAAAGTAGCCATTAAAGAAAGTATTGAAGCCGCGTAAGTTTACGGAGTAGTTTTAGTTTAGCTGTTGGAAATATCTGGGAAATAAGAAGAGCGAAAAGAAGTTGAGCACTAATATAATCAGATGCATTTAGTACTAGATTATAAATAAATAACTGAGCTGTTCAAAAGCTTCATGTTCCTGACTCTTGAAGTGTTTGACCGGTTCTGGGGGAAAGGGTTGGGGCTCTTTCTCCTTCTCTCGCGTCTGTCTCGTCCCTAAATATACAAAAAACTCTGTCCAACTTTCATTTTCTCATTTCTCATTTCTTCACCCTCAACCTTACAACAACCCCAACGACCCCATCTGCTATTGGCTATCTTATGACTATCCTCTGTTGCCTTGTCCTGCCCCATGAGATACAGGAGAAGCACTGATCTGTAGTCTCCAATTTTTGCTGCGTCCTCCCGCCCTCGGGTCCCGCTCATCTAGGCCTCTGTTGCCTGCTTGATAAACCTCCGATTTGTCCCCTTGCCTTGCTCTCCGTGCCTCCACTAGACTAGACCGATTTCCCCTTAACCTAGCAGATCCCACGGCGAGCTGAAAAACCAAACACGATCTCCCGTCTCCGCTCCTCTGCCCAGTTTCGAACTTGATATTTAACGATCACGGCACCCCTCAAAATATTATTATTATTGTCCTCCTCACCCCCAATCAGCATCGATTAGTTGAACAGCGGGGACAAATACTGCCCCGGGGGTCCTTTGTTGGTTGGGTGGCTCGTCACTCCCCATGTGTGCTACTAACACTCCGCTGATATGAGTTGGGACAGCCCAGTCCACAGGTCTGTTTCGTCCGTTTTCTATTCTATGCTTGGCTATATTTCTAGCAATGTTTGAAGTTTGAAAAGATTGCTTGCTTGTTTACGGTTTCAGACCTAATATTTAACTCTGTCCGACTACTAAGGTCTCCATAAGAGTAGCCTTGATTGCGTTGACATTTATGATATTTGTAACCTTAAATTTAAATGCCATAACATTTTATGCTGACTTGCTGCTTGTGGGCACGTGTGCGTGAACAGTTTCAACTACTCCAATGGCGAGCCTCAGACCCCAAAGCGAACCCCGGCTTCTGCTGCCTTTGGCGAGTCGGCCTTCCACACCCCAAAGCTAGAATCCAGCTTCTACGACCCCCGAGTCACCTGGAATACTGCAGACCCTTATGCCTCAAGTCCTGAATTTCTCAAAACCCCCCAGAGACTTGGCCTGACTACCCCCTCTAATCACAATTACCTCCATGGTTTAGCTGGCCGGGATTCAACCCTCGATCCATCGACTTCGTTTGCGTTGAATCTCTCCCCGCAACTCGAACGGACTTCAATCTCTGGTACTGTTAGGGGGAATAAAGCGAAGGGGAGCACGACAAAAAGCAACAGTAGGTTTGTCCAGAAAGCGGCAGGCGACCAGGGCAATGATGGTGATAAGGTCACAATTGACTCCGCAAAACGCTCAGCTGCCTCAATGCAAACCCCGCCTCCGACAAGTACTGGCAGGAGAAAGATGCAGGACAGAAACAATCCTGGGAATACGCATCCAGAGGCAGAGAATAATACAGGCCATAATCATAATACAATGGGGCCTCCTGATTCGAGTCATCTAGAGACCCCAAGCCGGGTTGTTGGAATCTCTGCCAACTTGTTTGACGGCCAATCCCCAAATTTGTTCCAAGCGGCTGCTGGTTCTTCTGCAGATTCGCCATTTTTCCCTCAAAATAGGCTCTTCTGGGACCAGGACACGCAGTTCCCAGCTGGCTCGCTAGATATATCTGATAATTATGGAGACCCATTTGGACCAAACCAAACGACTACTTTTGATACCTTTGATCAGGACCAAATTCAAAGTAATACTCTTCATGTTCCCCAGTTCCATGGCGCCCAAGCACAGCACGGGATGGAGCATTTTCGCGACCCTCACACGTACGATACGCCATCAATGGGACGTATAGACTCAGATCTGTATCCCACCTCCTTCTCGACTTCTCCTCGTCTCCCGACCGTACGAGATGAGGATCCAGCCATGTTCTTGAGCT
This sequence comes from Emergomyces pasteurianus Ep9510, assembly GCA_001883825.1. Classification (NCBI taxonomy): domain Eukaryota; kingdom Fungi; phylum Ascomycota; class Eurotiomycetes; order Onygenales; family Ajellomycetaceae; genus Emergomyces; species Emergomyces pasteurianus. Next base: position 35,118 of record LGRN01000007.1, on the reverse strand, counting down.
CCCCTGCCCGGAGATTTGGGTTTTCAGAGCCAAAATTCCCGCAGGATACGCCACCTCGGCTTGAGACCCGCCAGCCGTATCATCACCAGACCGAAGAGTCCAAGCGCGAGAAAAGACTAAAAGAGTTGAAACGTGCTAAGAGTTTGGCTCGCCGTAAAGCTGAAGCTGCTGATGAAGCCGCGGATGCCCTACGCCAGTCACAATCTTCACAACTACTCTCCAGGCGAAACTCGACTCATTCTACATACCCACCTAGTCGCCATATCAGCAGCCATTCATCTTTTGGTCCTGGCTCTTCTGGTTGTGTAAAAAAGACCCCTGCCAAAGGCCGTTTGTCGCCATTGAAAACACAAACGCCATCTTTCCCTCGTCCTAATTCTTCCGCTTCTCTCCCAGCCCCCGTCGAGTCGGTAGTTTTAAAAATCGGGAAAGATGGAAGAGCTAAAACTGAGATGAAAGTAGTTACCGAATCGCCCACGGTTTTTGGCCGTGGGGCTGGAATGGATCTGGATGATTCGTCCACTGAAAGCGAAACTGAATCCTCAGACGAATTCGATTTCCCAATTTCTCACAGCACAAATCCTTCTTTCAATATACGCCCCGAGTCTACTCCGCGGCGGCCCAATGTTTTACGTACCCATTCTACCTCACGGCCTCATTCTAAAAGCTCTTCGTATTCTTCGACAGTTGCGTCTCCGCACTCAGGACGACATTCACCGTGGACTAGCTCATCGCGTGGTAGTGGGAGGTTAGCGCATTTAAACACTCAGCAAGAGAGCTCGAAGTCGGCTCGTCAACATGCCACTACCCCTCAAGATGGCCATTCGCGTGGCCAGTCTATCACTGATTCGGAAGCCACTCAAGATGACGATGACACAGGCGACGCCCAGCATGCATTGAAAAAAGTTTTGAAAGGACGGAGCAGACATGCCAGGCACTCTGCACCGAGCTACAATCAAAAGGCACTCTCCTCCCATACTTTGGGAACATTGAGATCATCCCCGCCCGGGTTTGGCGGTCGGTATAATTCGCGTAGTGGAGAGATCAGCTCACCCACTACTATGACGGACCCTGATTTCGCAACGCCTACCACCGAACGACAAAGCAACCCTAGCAATGGGACGAGATGTGTTTGTAACTCAATGGACAATGGTGGTCACCTGATGATCCAGTGGTATGTAACTGTTCTTCACCGTATAATACATTCTTTACTAAGCTTCTTAACCAGCGAATCCTGCACTCTTTGGCTGCACACAAAGTGTGTTGGCCTGGACCGCCAGAGCCTTCCTCCCGTCTACATTTGTATATATTGCACCCAGACCCCTATGAGGGGTGGCCGCATTCGAGACCCCTTAGCTGGCAGCGTTGGTGGCCAAATCCCAACATCCCCTCTTGCCCATAAATCACATCGCTTCCGGCAGTAATTTTTTATTACTTTTCTTCACTTCATATTTTCCCCTTCTTTTTCTTGCGATACATGAATCATATATTCCTAACTCGACTGCCAACACTCGTATTACCTCACTGTCTTAATTATTGCTCTTAGCCTCTTTTTCTTCGTCTCTATTTCGTTTTACCTTTTACTCATTTCCTTTTAAATCATTAACAGTCAGCGATGACCCCCCACCCTTTTCTCTTAACTCACTAATCAATGCAAGCTCGGAAGAATTATGTGTCCTATTATTTTCTTCTGTTAAATTTTCTTTCTTTCTTCCTTCTATTATAAATGGTGTTTAACATCAAACCCACTCCTCCCCCAGGTCCTTCCCCGCGGCGCCCTCCGAATACAATTACAATATTACGATACACAAATACCTCCTTGCATTTTCTTTTCTCCTGTTGAAATATGGCATTCTTCAATTCCTGCAACTCCCATCCTGCTTCTTCAACTTCACATATGTCTATACACTTATACTGCTCGTCTTGCTATTCCTCGTTGAAGAAGAGTGTAGCTGACGCGTTAGCTATTTTCATCCACACGACGTCGAAACCACCCCCCCGGTGCTACCCTCTTCCCTCCCTATGTTATCTCCGCAAACCTTCCCTCACACAGGCTCTTTTTTTCATTTCGTGCCGTCATGTTTTGTTTGTAAAGGTATAGTTAGTCTCATGTTTTCGAGTGAGCGTGGTGTCTTGTCAGATTACAGATCTGCTCTTGCCTTCTCCGTCTTTCCCCTTTTTCTTTCTTTCTTTCTTTCTTTCTTTCTTTCTTTTCTTTTTCTTTTCTTTTTTTAATTGACGGATTGATTGATTGATGGATGAATGGATAGGTACTGTGAGAGTATTGCTATATGGTATATCTTAATGAAATTTATTGTTTGCTAGTGTACATTTGGATGTCCATCAGTGGCGGTGGTCTTAATTTCCCACATGGAGAATACAAAGGCTGTGTAGTGATGCATTGTATTCACACTATATTCTCCATTTGACAGATGTAATCAGACGCCATGGCATCTCAAGACAATATAACCTTCAATAATATTCTAGAAGTACAGTACATTCAGTCATTCATTTATTCATTCCACGAGACCAACTCCCACATTTGGAATACTAACTCCTTTATTCAACTCCCTCCCCCTTACCTCCCCTTGCAACCATCTCCTCTGCTATCTGGCCCTTTCCCACTCCAGCCACATCACCAATTGTGTCCCCGTATCTCCCGCCCCACAACCCAGCCACTGTCTCTACAGCTCTCTCGACAACAACCCGTACCCGATCCCTCAACACTGCATACCCGCATTCGACCTCCAGCGTCTCCAGCCACACCCGCGCCACATGCTTGTCGACCCGGATCTCCAGCCCCGGCACGGGAATCCCAAGGCTGTGCAACCGGTCGAGTTCGGCGCATTCGAGCTCGTGCAAGTCTTCCGGCGTGAGGTCTTCGTGGGATGGTGTCGGTGCGGGTGATGGGGCAGCATTTGTCGTGCCAGAAGCGGCTGGGGTGGACACTGCGCTGCTGGCGTCTGGGTCTGGTTTTGCGATTGCTGACTGTATTGATGTGCCGTTGTGTTTTAGGATAGAAGTAGACGTAGAGGGAGCCGGGGTTTGAGTTGGGGTCGATGTGGACGCGGAGGCGAAGGATGGGTGTTTTATCTTTGGTTTCTCGATGGGGGCGATGTTGGGGCCGAATTGCGCCTCTAGCAGCATGCACAGGCGTGCTAGGCGTTCTTCGGGAGTTAGGTTGGAGTGTGGGTTCGGTAAAGTAAGGGGTGGGGCGTGCGAGTGTAGGTGGCGGTGCTGTTTGCTTGAGCCTGGATTGGGTGTTAGATAACGGGGTGAAACGGAGCGGAGAATGAGGACTGGCGTTTAAACAGAAATTCATACGTTTTACAGAAGCAGGGCTGGTTTCCACGGTCAGCAGCACGGCCAAGACTGCATCCGCAATACCATCGTTCATCATATTCCCTTCCCACTCGACTGCCACCTCTCGCGTCCGTGGCGTGTAGCGGAGAGTAACGCAGCCCATAACCAGAAATGCAATTGATTCATCCGAAGGGATCTCTTCGTCGGCTTCCTCATCCTCATCCTCCTTCATCACAACCTCATTCTTACCACCAAAGCCGTTCGTCTCCACCACATCAGCCTTATGTTGCTGAGAACTGATATCCTCAATAGCCCCAAACGTTCCCTCCAGTGACCATCGGATCAATTCAATGCTAGCCGTACTGAGCGTAATGTGCTGTTTGCATGTGATAGTCGTGGTAGCAAGCCCAGCATACTCTCTGAGATCTTCCGGGGCCATCAGCGATAACTTAAATCCGTTTTGCACGAGAACGCCATTCATAAGTCGTGATTCGTTTTGGTCAGAAGGTGGTGCACTCTCTGCAAGCCGGCCGACGACTTTAGCCACCTTGTCGACTTGGAAGGGTATTCGGACTTCCTCACAGTTTGCCGGCGTGTAAACTTTCACCTTGACGGGTTTATCCGCGTTTAGGCTTAGTAGCTTAGATTTCAGGCGCATCATCTGATGTTTTTCACCATGGACAAGGATCTTCGGCAAACGGTTAGTCAAGTAAGTAAGTAAATAGGCTGATTTTGGGCGTGGAATTACTCACGACAACTGGGGCGGCAACTTCTTCAATAAATTCGCGATTCTCCACCCCATCTACGTGGGCCGCAAAACTTATTTCATCAACGGTGCATCGCCTTGGAATCATTACTTTTTGCTCGTCATTTCCTACAGCCGCCATCCTCCGGGCCGGCCCAACAGTATTCCTGCCGCTCATCACAGCTGGAATCTGCTCTGGCTCATTAAGGATTTGTTTTCCCATAGTTCCTTCAACACTATAGCCTGTCATAATGACACCATTGCGTTCGTTTGGTGCCCATCGTTCTAGGAGTTCTCGGCTAGTGCCGGTTTGCAACATACCAGGAGATGCGAGCATGACGCATCCGCCAACATCGTCGAAACGTTCAATACTCCTCACACTGCGCACAAAACGGAAATCCCAGGGCCCGGCACTGACACTCTTGTCCCCTGAAGCTTCAGCCTCCGCCATCCGCTGGCGGAAGAGTCGCTTGATGTTTTCGTTCATGGCTCCAATATATGTTTGATAGACAACCATACACCTTCGCGCAATGTTTCCGATATAGTAGATTGGTATTTTCTGCAGCTCAGGGTGGCGGCTCCAGTATTCGTCCAGAATTAGTAACAGCTCTTGTGCTCGTCCTAGGGCGAAAACTGGCATGAGAACCCGCCCCCCTCGATTGAGAACGCTAGTGATGGATTTCATGAGAGCTGCCTCTCTCTCCAAACGAGGTGGGTTGGAGGATATACCGAATGTGGATTCAGTGATGAGCACGTCAATCTTGATGCCCTTGGGTACTTCCGCTGATATAAGATGCCGGTCTTCTTCACGAGAATAGTCTCCTGTGAATAGAATGTTCAGGCCGGCAATTGATATGAGGAACATGGCTGCGCCAAGGACATGGCCGGCAGGAAATGGAGTAATGCGAATGCTGTTGATGGTATGAGTGGTGTTGAAATCGATGGCTTCTATATGGGACAACGTCGAGAGGTGGTCCTGCTCGGTATAGAGTGTGGTTCGCTGATCGGAGGACGAAGATGTATTGCTGACCCGGACATTGTCCTGGATCAACCACTTGTAAATAGCTTTGGTAGCATGGGTCATAAAAACCCGACCTTTGAAATTAGTTTTGCTGAGGACATAGGGCAGACTGGCAGAGTGGTCTAAATGGAAACTAGTTTGGGTCAAAAACAGCAGGGGTTAGCTAGGTATCGAGTTTTCGAGTACGGATATATAGAATAAGGTGCCCAGACGACAGAACCATGGGAGGGAATGTAAGCGAGTGTTGCTAAGTTGGGCGCAGTACAAGAGATACAGAAGATACAGAGAAACAAGGACGTAGGTGGTAGAGCAAGGAGAAAAGTAATTTCATTTGGTTTTTGATATATATATTCAGGAGAAGGGAAGAATAAAAAATGATAAGCTCTGTGTGAGTAAACAGCTGCCTTTGGACCTGTTCTTCTTGGTACATAGAGTCTGGTGCTTCATCCCCCTATCCTGAATATCCAGGTCAAAATATCAAAAATCAAATATGGAAAACATAAAAAAAAGGGCTCGACATACTGGCTTATAAGAAGGATATCGACGGTGCTCAGGTCGAAATCGTCGAAGAATGGGAGGGCAGCAAAACCTTCCTTTGCTGGGTGCATTCCAGCATCAAGCTATACAAACCATCGGGTCAATAGCTGCACAACACAACGCGTGATAAAAGAAAGAATTGCTCACCATAACTGTCTTCCCCTTGTACTGGATGATATGACACGATCTCCCGACTTCATTTCCACCCCCAAGATTATAGAACAGGAGCTCATCAGAAGGGTCCACAGGCTCATCAACCCCGGTGGCCTGGAGGGCGGACGCTTTTCGTTTTGTCGCCATGATATATACTTCTCACTGCCCTAGCTCGACGCACCATCCGTAGAACTGTACGATATGTGTCCTGTATCACAAACTCGCAGCACAGGTATGTCCGGGTGCATCGAGATGTGGGAGCTGTTAACAGTCCGTTGCTCTCGCAAAGGTCAATGTGGAATTAACCGCGGCACTCAAAAGCGAGATATCAAAATAACTCGGGGCAATCAGTGGTTTGGTACTCTATCCGCTTCAAATACCTGTCACCTCTACTTGCTTGTTCCTCCCTTCGTCTTGATCTCTGCCTTTGTCTCCGTCGTCGGACTCTTCCACAAGAACCTTGCAAACATTACGTCAGCAGATTTTCCACGTGACTATAAATAAGCTCCCGACTCTTTTAAGCCGCATTAAAAGTTCCCTCCAATTTTCGACGACAACAACATATCCAACATCCAACTTCTACATCAAGCATACAAGTGGACGACTACGACCGGGGACTGACACATATATACCAGACACGTTCCTTTTTGCGAGTGCCAGATATATCGAGATACATTGTTGCTCATTACCGTGCTCAGGCTTGGATAACATGAGTCTGACATGACCGCGATTACACCACATCTCCTGGATGGGCGCATTGCTCACCTTCACTCCCGCCTCCGTCGAGGTGACGCTTCACTTGCGAGCTCAGTAGCTATTCACATATAACATTTCTCCGCTGCGACTATTCACCATGGCCCAAACTCAGTCCCAGCAGTTTGCTTCGCAGGCTTTCTCCCCACCCGGCTCTACACCATCCCCGTCCCCTGGAGCCCCTTCTCCTGTCAGCGGTATCGCCCCTCCTCCAAAACGACAACGCCTCTCACCTTTACCACAGTCTCACTCCCCCTACGCATCTCCTAGCTTTGGAACGCTGCAACTACCTCGTACGGGAAGCCCGGTTAACGGAAACTTCGCTAACGGCACGCCCACTCCGACTATGAACGCCCCTCCTCCTCCAGGGTCCATGGGACCTCCATCGAGACCCGTCGAGAAAGCCACCGATACAGCTGAACTCACCGATGTTTTGGCTTCATCTGGCATCGATGTGAGAGAAGAAGAGGAATATTTGACTCATGCCTATGGACAGGCTCCTCTCAAAACACAGCAACCCCCGCGTATTCAAACAAATTTCAACAACTCCTTTGCGTCCCAACCATCTGCCGGTACAGCCTCCGCAGGACCCAGTTTTTCGGAGTCGACACTTCAAAAATCAACACCCACGCAAGGTGCTTTTGCCACTTCCACACCATCGACTGCGGAACCTGCCACTGCAGCAACCCCTGAAGTTGCGGCTGAAGATGAAAAGTTACGTCAAGCTACTGCTGCGAGTAGGCGTATGCAATACCCGCTACAGGCACCATTTCTGTTCACGGCAATGGTGGAAGATCGTATACAAAAACGAGCATACGACCTTGGCGTTCGCATGCCGGCACAAGGCGTCTACCGTCCTTTCCCAGGCCGCGCTGCTGGCCCCGTCGAGATCACAGGCCCAGACGGTTCTTCTGTCATACGGACAGGGAAAACACTTTTGACCCAAGACGCTCCACTCGGCGACATACTATCGCTGATTTCACTAGCGTGTGAAGAACGGCTTCGCTCAGTAGTCGATCATTCTTACGGGCTAGCAAAAAACCGACGCGCGAATTCTCACGGGTCTGTCCCATTGGAATGGAGTGACATGGCAGTTACATTAACAGCTCCCGGTGGTGCAATGGCAGATGGCGCCTCGAATATGGAGGCGTCTACCAACACACCCACTCCTAAACGTATGAAATGGTGCCGCAATAGAACTTTATAGTAACCTTTAAGCTAATAATCATCTTTTCTAGGCCCTTTCTCTGACGATAACGCTAAGGGAACCGACCTGTCAAACAAAAACCCAGTAACGATAGCCAATATCATAGCGAAAAGGAGTCGCAGCTTCATAGAAAAGGATATATCGAACGAAGAACGGCGCGCTCGTAAACGAGCGAGAAGGAGCGCCAATGCGATTTTAGGCGGCAATTCCAGCAGAGCGGGCTCTGTTGGGGCTGGCACGCCTGGCGCTGCCACACCAACTGCTCCTGCCAGTGAACGTGCCTCAGACGACCGCAAAACTACGAAAAAGGACTCGAAAAAGGCCGACTCCAAGGTCACGGAAGCGGTACAGCATCAGCAGTCCGTCGAAACGGCTCGGATGGCCACAAACAACCTGACGTCGGGGTTAAGGTTTGGCGGGAAGAAGAAAACCTACAGCTGGCTAACCAGTGGATCACCAGTCGCGTCACGTAGTGGCTTTTCTACACCGCCGAGGCCTAATATTTCTACTACCGTTTCCGGCACCACTACTGTGAAATCTAACGGTGGTACCGCTGGAGGCCCTAGTAAATCAGTGGGCAAACAAATGGGGGATTGGAGAGAGGATGACAAAGAACGAGGGGCCGGGATACAGATTAGGGACATCCTTTTCATGCTTGAGGTGGACGGCAAGGGCTCCAAACATCTACAGAAAGCTTACTCGAAAGGGTCAAAAGAGGATGTTGACAAGCCTGTGCGGTAGTAACCTATATATTTGACCCATAAATCGGATTGCAAGGAAGTTAGGGAGCATAGCTGCTTTTGGTTTCCCCATTATGGCTTCACTACCAAAGTTGCTTGGTCCAAGATGGTTCCTTTTTTTTTTTTTTATACGCATGGGTATTATTACTTATCTTATGATTTATTAATTCACCGCATTACATTCGTACTGTTCTGCAAGCAAGCTGCAAAAACCTCTTATAATAATGTCCTCATTTACCGTTTTAATTTTTCTCCTCCACCGTTAACAGTGTTTATTTTACCCCCTTGAGCTGGACGTCTGTTCCGTTTCTACTTGGGGTTAGTACCTTCGAACAGCTTTCAAAAATACGATGCACACAATGTACTGTACATACATACATCCATCCATACATACATACATACGTCTAAAATGATCTGTCTATTACTATTATTTGCTATCGGTCTTACGTGTAATAAATCTTCCTGCATTGTAGGATCCCTCCCTGTACCGTTGTCAATAAATCAAAAGTTTATATTGTAATGTACTGTACAGTACTTAGGAACCGAGATTGGGCAACGTTCCCAACTCATAACAAAGCGTATTTATTTATGGCGCATCTCCCATGTTCCCTGTTACATACTTCTCCCAACAACAAAGCAAGCCATCGGGATGAAGCGTTCAGTGGGACCAGCACCCACTCTCTCTTTTTTGTTCGATGTGCTTCATTTCTATTTGATGACCGCTTTTTCTGTAATGGTGATCCCTCTAGGACTCTCAAGCACGTTCAACGCTCTGGGTCTCTGATGTTATTCACCTGTTAATTCAAATCAGGTTCACCAGGATAAATGTCTGAAGGACCGCTTGTTGGCTATGAACAGGCTCCAAATCAATTCAGCACATTTCGTTCGAATTCCCAGGTTTGATTTCCTCTTTTGAGCAGTTGACAGACCTTCGCTAACAAACTGCCTAGGTATTATACATTCGCATGCAGCGGAAGTAATTTCCCCGTAGGAAAAGATAATTTCCTAAGTTCCGGCGTCTTTACCATACCTTCTTGCGCGTCTGCGACGTGAGCGGGCTATTTGGTCCTGGGCGATAAGTACGTTCGCCGTTGGCGTTGGTATTGGGTGCGGTAGCAAAGCTTCCAACAATGAGCCAACATGCATATGCTGAAATTACTATCAATGCAGCAGAAAGAGAAAAAAATGGCACATTGCCAAGCAGCGCAACAGTTTTATACTTAATTTAATCAATGGAATATGGGTCATAACATGTTTTTGCTATTATATAAATATCTGACCACCTTGCCCTTCCCTGTGGCACTACGAGAGCTTGATTCATCTTTTTCTGGAATACCGTGGAACTGCCCTCGATATATATATATTCATACCTTTATCTCAAGAAACAGGCGGATGAGAATAGAAGAACCACAATGATCTTCATTCCCTGTCTTATAGTTCTGGCTATTGCCTCCAGCCTTGTGTCTACAGCCCCCGATCCAAGTTCTAGGGACATTTTACGGTGGGTATTCGTTTATCCATTACTTACGCCCCTTGGTGAGAAACAAGGAGCAGGAAGGAGATAAACAGGAAGAGGATGAAGATACAACCAGAAAATAGAAACCCCCAAAAGAGGAAAATAACTCCTCCTCAATCATTGGCTTACTTACACAGTTCAACCAGTCCCCGCTCCCCAACCATCCAACCCGGCCAACTCATCATAGATGCCCTCGCCCGTCTCCGCCAACCTACCGAAAATAACTCAAATAAAACGACAGCCTCCGTTGTTTGCACCTTCAATCGCAAATACAACTCTTCCTCCTCTGCCTCCGACCCCACCGCCTCACTGGCGTACATCAACCCCGCCCTCCTCCAGGTTGGTAAAAGCGATGGCAACGGCACAGGCCTTTGTGGTACTCCCATCATTGTTATCAATCCCTTTTTGAACAAGGCAATATCGGCCACGATTGGAGGTGGTTGTATGAATTGTTCGATGTATGATGTTGAGCTTTCGGAGGGGGTGTGGAGGGAGTTGACAGGAGAGCGACGGGGAGGGGCAGGAGTTGACAAGGAAGGATTGGAGGGGCTGAAACTCGGGTCGGTGTGGAGGGATGGAAGGGAAAAAGTTGGTGTCTCTATCCAGTGGTAGGCAATGGAACTTTTTCCCTCATTTTCTTCTTTACTTTGTGTCGTAGTATTTCATCCGTAGTGTCATTTGCTAATACACATAATTATTTCGCTTTTCAGGATGATTTCGCCACTCTCGCCGCGACAGCGACAACTTGTTGCAACTAGGAATCTAGGTCTTAATTCGACACAGCTGCCGAATCCGACCAGGAAGGGACGCCTTCCCATTCCACCTGGCATCAGCGAAGTACAGACGTGGGTGTCCGGGTCCTGAGCGAGAAATTTAAGGGGGGCTGGTTTTTTCTCTCGGGACTTGGAATTTATTTTCAGTCTGATATCATCTATCTTTTTCCTCACCTTTGTATGATTATTTTACTATGAGATTGTCCTCTGTAACTGATCTATCCGAGCATCCTGCTGCCACTCTCTATTATGAAATACCAATCAATTCAGCGATGCTCAAAGCCATTGAATTGCAATGAACAGATATATTCCTGTTCCCCATCAGATCGTAGTATTTATATACATTTTCGCCGCTATATAACATGAATGATCGTCAAAAATAAAACAAAGGGTCATCAATCATAGGTAGTCAACTAAATTCTGCCTTTTCAAACCCCCTGAAGATGTACGAACGCCAAAATATTGCACAAGGCCAATTGAATCTAAATGCAAACACAGAGTCACATATATATTCTCATTGTATAACACCTCTGACAGGGGGAACAAATAAACGAAAACTTAGAGACATAAAATAACAGAAGCAACAAATAAATAAACACATGATGTGCATATCAATCGTTCAACGGTTTTTCTCTTTAAATAGCCAAAACAGAGAAAAAGAAGAGAAAAGAAGTCACGAGAAAGCCACCACGGAAGGAGAAGGGGTAGATATATGGAATGGCATAATTGAAACTTTTCTAAATCAAACCTTTTCACTCTCGTGCGTCGATGTGTAGGCAAAGTGGGCCCTGGAGATGGGATGGGAGGGATGGAAATGGAATGGGCGTTGGAATGGGCGCCCAGTGAATTTTGGGGATTAGATTAATTAATGAAAGAAAAACACATGCCAATTAACCAGACTCAAACCACGAACTGGGGAATGAAAAATAAGATAAAGGGTTGAGGAAATAGTAATGATGGGAAAGCATCTCAACCTCATGAGGTTAAACTGGATTCAAAATCAAAATCACAACAATTATGTCCTATCCTATTGCTATTGCTATTCCTATCCAGATCGGATGCACATGTGCTGGAAAACATCCCTTGCTGTCCCCTCCCCCTCCCCTCCCCTCCCCCTCCCCCTACCCTTGAACCCCGATCACCAGCCTGAAACCTGCCCGGCCTGCCTTCCACTTCCCTAGGGTGATATATGTAAAATGTATGCAAATAACGGGGAAGAAATGAATGAGAACAGAAGAAAGCCGTACGCTAACACCGACAAAAAGGGGGATGAGAGAGCTAAATGAAAAATAAGACTGATGTGTACAACAGGTTAGGTAGAAGAGGAGGATATAGAATAGAAATATATGAGTGAAAAGGGGTTGGGTCTGAAAATATGTCAAATGTCATGTTTGTTCAGTTCAGTTCATTAAATGACTTGCCAATGCTTTTGCAGTAGCTTGGCCTTTTACCTAATTTGCTTTCCAAGAGGTTCCAAAAAACTGGAAAATAGGAGAAAGAAAAGGTGGGATAAAAGAAAAAACAGGAAGAATAAAGAAAAACAAGGCAAGAAAGGAAAAATAGTGGTAGGTACCAGTACACTGTACTTTATAAAGAAACGTCCCTCTCTTTTTCACCCCGTTCATTTTTCAGTGCCCACCCAACCAAACAACGATTACCATGAAACCGAACCAACTTGACAAAGCGAAGTCAAAGTTCTATCAACACCTCAGAGCACGCCATTTCTTTGCTTCTGGTTAGGTCCGAAGCGGGTCCGTTTTGATATTTTGATATGTTGATTTGTGGCGGACGGAGGCGCCTGGAAATGAGTCCACAAGTAACAGGTATCGGATAACTGGAGACACTAGACCAGACCAGACACAGATGAGAGGCAGAAAGCATTCATGAATTCGTGAAAAACTGGCATAAATGAAAATCACGAAAATATAGCCATATATATCAAATCAGTCAATATACCATGGCCACACAATTGAAATAAACGAAAAGAAGGAAACAGTCAGCCCAGCTACTACGAAGCAGGCGCCAACGATGCCGCGGCGAGGTCATCGCGGATCTGCTGCCCGATCCTCAGCGCCTCGGTGCCATCGTCGATGATCGACTCTTTGAACCAAGGGTGCTTAAGGGCTTGTTTTGCTGTGATGCGTGCCTTTGGGTCGTAGACAAAGATGCGACGGAGGAGGTCGAGGAAATGCTTGTTGAAACTCGTCGTTGCGGGGATGAAGTCCTGAAGTAAATGTTAACATGGGGATTTTTTATTTTGTTTCTGCAGTTGTGGGGGTGGGAGGGATTCATACATGAAGAGGTTTCATGGCACGGACGTATTTCTTCGACGCTTTTGATGTTTCGGCATTGGGGTAGTCGAGTCTGCTTCGGTTGAAGTATCTGGATTTTCTCCCTATCAGCAATCATGCATGTGCTACTTAGGAGTGGAAAAACAGAGTGTAGCATACTTGGTGGCTCCATTGGCACTACCACCCCGACCCTGCATCACTTGCCTGACAATCTTCGCATCGATCTTCCCCCCACAGACACTTTCCATCATAGCCAGATGTTCAAGATTATCATGTGTTTGGAATAGGGCGTCACCGGTGAAGAACTCCACAAGTATACAGCCAATACTCCAGATGTCACAGGGAAAGCTCCAGCCGAGATTTAGAATGATTTCGGGGGCGCGATAGTGGCGTGTAGAGACGACGGAGGAGTGGTACTCGTCATTGAAAGTGGCCGATCCAAAGTCGATTAGCCGGATCTCGCTGTTTAAGAGAACGCGCCGTTGGCGGGCGTTCCGAGTGGAGGTATGTGAAGATGATGGGATTGCTCGATTATAAGTAAAAGTCTGATAGGCATTGTTGACTAGGAGGATGTTTTCGGGTTTTAGATCGGTGTGGATAAGGTTAAGATCATGGAGAACTAGAAAAAAAAAAAAAAAAAAACATCAGCACCATACACTTTAAATATGTATACACGTATGAGACTTACACGCAACGCTGGTTAGGAGCTGTCGAGCAAAGCTCTGGATCTGGCTGCTTGGAAAGGGCACGAATCCGTTACCCTTGAGGAAGTCGAAGACGCTCTGGCCCAGCAGATCCGTCACGATGCAAATGTGATTGCGAAAGTCAAAACAGTCCCGGAGATGTATGCATTTGTTGCGATTCATCTTGTCATTCGAGGCGAGCGTGGACAGCACCCGCAGCTCAATTCGTGAGGCTTCTCTGTATTTCTGCACCGACCGGATGATCTTGACCGCACAGCGGGTTTTCTTGTGTTTGTCATATGCCTCCACGACTTTTCCGAACGTGCCTTGGCCGAGTAGTTTAATGATGGAGTCTTATATTCCAATTAGTAAGAGGTTTAACAAACTGATAAAAGTAGAGAAAACTCACATCTCTCTGTTAAATCAGTTTCTGGTGTGACTATGTAGTGCCCATCATCATCGTCTACTTTTTGGTTTTTAGGGAGATGGTACTATTGGTAAAGTGAGTAACGAAACAATTGAAAAGGATCAGGAAGTGGGGACATACATCTCGAATTACCGGCACAGTCACTTCTTTGGCCTTTATGGGCGGTTTTGGAGGTGGTATATAATTGCTAAATGCATCTCCTGAAACCTCCAACTCCCTCCGTTTCTGCTCATCACGCGCTGATTTGCGTGTCACTACCCGTTTCCGTTTCTGACCAATGGCAGCGCCGTCTTCGTAATATAAACTGTTTGTCGGGGCACTGCCATGGGAGCCCATTGATGTTGGGGCAGTTGTGTGCAGGGAGGTAGTTCGATCCGTGGAGATGGAGGTGCCTGACGAATCATCGCCATATTGCTGGGGGTGGAGGGAGAAGGTAGGACGGTCATAGTAAGACATATCAATTGCAGTCTCCATGCCTGTCCGTCTTCTTTTGGTGGCAGGGGCATGGTGAGACGAGCCATTGACACCGGACGTGATAGCAGGCCGGGTAGCCGTATGTGAGAGGGGTATTTTCTGGTGTGTGGAGGTAGAGGCAGAGGGGATGGATGTGTTTTCCTGGTTGTTGATGTTGTTGGGGTGCTCATCGTCATCATCGTCAATGACGATGATTTCCTTCGGCACACCATTTTTATAGAATTCGGCCCAGTCTGGCTTTTTCCTCCGGCTCTGGGCGGTAGGCAGTGTGGCAGAGGACGGCTGTTGCAGTTGCTGCTGGTGATGATAGGACATCATGTTTGGCTGATGGTTAACGGAGGTCGAGGAGGAGGGAGGTTTTGACGGAGCGGGGAGAGGGAGAGTTGTATTATTAGGATTGGAGTGTCCTGCCGTTGTCGTCGTAGGATAGGTATAGGAATTGGCCAAGCGGGCGGAGCCCGCAGAGGCAGCGGCAGCGGAAGACGACGGAGG
The DNA here is from genome assembly GCA_001883825.1 of Emergomyces pasteurianus Ep9510. Classification (NCBI taxonomy): domain Eukaryota; kingdom Fungi; phylum Ascomycota; class Eurotiomycetes; order Onygenales; family Ajellomycetaceae; genus Emergomyces; species Emergomyces pasteurianus. The sequence continues at coordinate 20,003 of LGRN01000007.1, read as the reverse complement.
ATAAGTGGTGGAAGCAGGCTGGTAGGTCTGGTGGTGCGAAAAGCCATAGTGTGGGTGACGCGAAGGGTGAGTGGCCGTGGCAGTTGAAGGGGTCGACATGGTGAGGAGCTGGAAGGGGGAAATTGGCAGGATATTATGAGTTTGGAACTGAAATAGCCACGGGAAATGAGAGAAAAGAGAAAAGAAAGAGAAATCCTTTTTTCTTGGTTTGGAAGGGGTGTTTGCCAGTCAGTACTGGGGTTGAAACAATAGAGAGAAAAAATCGTCTCTCTTGATGGCCACAGATGCAAAAAAGCGGAGGCGACTCAGGGAGGATATTTGTCTAGGAGCGCGCCATGGACACGGGGGTGAGACAGAACACCCAGAAAATGAGCAGGGGGGTAACAGTGGAGATTCTATGCCAATGGAGTTGACGGCCGCCGCCGGAGAGAGACTTGGAAGTTGAATGTTATCTGAGTGCTGGGGAGGAGGGAAATAGTCCCGCTATCGTGGGAGCGAGAGAAGAGTGGTGTGGTTGGCCTGCTGGGTACGGGAGAAAAAAAGCCCGATTCTCTCTCCACCGCCAGACTCCTCCCAGTCGGCTGATTTGGAGAGGAGGCGAGGCTCGAGAAACTGATGCGAAGGGACTGGAGAATACGGATGCCGGGGATGAAATGACACAGAGGATGGAAGTGTTTTGGATAGAAATGCCCGGGTGTAGAGAGAGTCGTAGGTGCAGCGGCCAGAGCCGTGTAGAGTTGAGGCAGTGTGAAGGGATCAACTAACTCAGGATAGACGTTGTTCCGTCCGGGGAGGGAGGAAAGGAAGGTTAGGGTTACTTGTATTTTATAATATTAAATAAATATGACAGCATCTGGGATCTGTTCATCTCTACTCCGTGCTCCGTATTCCTTGCGCATCCGACTATCTAGCCAATCCTCTGGGCTCTAATAGATCATCAGCCGCCGTGGTGATATATTTGGGTAACCTAACGTAGTGGCTGCTACGGAGTAACCACGGAGTATCTATGTAGTTAAATGTTACCGAAGGTGATGGAAGGGCGATGGCGAGGGTGGGAAAACCAAAAAATACTCGTACGGAGTACATACAACTTGGAGTATATACTTTCAACACCGCGTAGAAAAAGGATTTGAATATGTATGTATTCCGTACTCCATTTATATAAATATTTATCTTCTCTTTTAGCTTTTGTCTACTCTATTATTATGCTGTTCATATCCCATTTCTTGGAGGGGGGTTGTTTTGTTTGAAGTATTCCTACATTCGATATAATACTATGGAGTACGGAGTACTCTGGTAGTGATGGAGATATTCTAGTCTTATATACAGGGGGTGGAATTAAAATGTGAGGACGGTGTGTGTATTCATGATACTGTCACATCACAGGTAAACCCCCAATTTTTCAACTTTCCAGCAGGGACAAGTTTCTGCTGGATTGCTGCGGCAACACCCCTCCGAGATATTACTATTTATTTTATATGGATACAACCAATTAATACCCAATTAATCCTTTGCATCTAACAATGTAATCCCTTCTCCCCACGCCGTGGCCCGCTCTCCTACCCATTCACTTAAATATCCCCACGTTCGCGTCGTTTTTACCACTTCGATGTCGCGCTTGTCTGTGCCCTCACCCGTTCGCATCCTCCTGCTGTTGTGCCTTTCGCATCACCCACGTCCTGTCCTCAACCATAAATCATTCACTCTCCCAGCTTTCTCCCTCTACTAAATAACTCTCTTTGCCGCTTTTTGGGTTTTTTTTTGACCATAGCGCCATTCCTGATAGGAACGAGAACCAGAGTAAAAACGATTCCAGTGTTGTGCTGGATGCCTTATTTTGGGGGACAGTGGATATGAAGTCCACAGCTATCTCAGTGAGCATGAGGAGGATGATAAGGATGATGTCTTTCATAATGAGCGCCAGCTGTCTCCAGATCACTACTATTTAACTGAAGCAGAAAGCTTCCAAAGCGAATAACATCAGAAAATTACCCAAAGTCAAGCGTTCGAGAGCTGGGTAACGGGGCAAGCATGCCGGTGAAGAAAGGGACGCAGGACTGTTACAGACCCAACGTGTGCAGGCCAAAAAAGGTGGTGCCACAAGATATATGACACGGCTGCGGGGAAACAGCCATGACCTAGGGGAATAAATTTTTCTGAAACAGAGTGTCGGCTTTGTAGACAAAACCTACGAAACCTCAGTTCTGGAGTGACCAGGGAATGAAGGTTTTGGCTCAGAAGCCCGCGTGGACAACATTTCACACCTCCAGGAAGGGCCACTATGGTTCCCTGCTAATACTTGCAGCAAACTACTGCTTGGGGCCTCTTCAGGTTCGGCAAGAACACGATAAGAAATTCTAGGGGGAAAATACTAAAGTTCCCTGATATTCCTGGGTATGCTCCCCAAGGAGATAGTATTATCTATTTGGGGTGGCCCTCACGAGCTGGACCCTAACCTTAATAGCGCATATGCAAAAAACGGATCAAACCAAAGAGTCTGACGAAAGTTGGCTTCTAGCTCGACCACTTCATATTTCATGAGGGACGAAAGGGAAGTGGCGCGAGCGACGTTTAAAGCTGAGGTATCGAGGAAGAGGAATGATATCCATGGAAATTCATCAAGTGCAGTTTAAAAATGTACGTTGCGTCGAGTTTCCCGTTGCGAACTACATCCTCAGTTTGTAGCGAGAAAAAATCTGGGAGAATGTGCACGGATAGCAAGGGAGTGATTGAGGCGACTATTTGAAGGGCGATACCATATCTATCTTTAAGCCCTCCGTTTGATTCTTCATTCTCATCTGTAAGAAGGACCTTCTGTTTGTCTGTCATGTGGTGCTCATCATAAGTATTAGCCCGATTGAGATCAATCCGAACAACACGGTCAGGGATCTGAGATAATCCAGATGTGTACGATCTTAATCCGCTCCGTGCCCTCAAGGTAACTATGAAGAACCCGTCCATTTACATATAATTAGGGTCGATATCAATCAGGAGCCACATATCGACACTTTAAGGCGCGGGAAGTCTACAACAAAGAGATCGTCCCTCAATTCCTAAGGACTCGGGACAAGTTTGATTCAAAACTATGCCAGCCTCACTTGAAGAAGTTTCCTGAAGACGAATACCCACCAAACGTCCTATTCCTAGAGAAGATTCGGAGTATGGATATTATCAACCTTCACGCTATACGGAAGCGCGGATGTAGAGGGTAATGATATCAGACACAGGAAAATGGTCGTTGTCAAAGACGACGCCAGTTTACATACAGGGAGAACCACACATCCCGAGTTCAGAAGGAAACAGTATACCCCACAGCATTATTGATTTATTGGTGGGTTGTGAATCGGCCAGGAGAAGAAATTTAGCACAACTAAATAGAGTGCTCTCCCAGACTTGAGGCTTTGTGGCCCTTGATTTTGGTGCGTTGGGCGCCGCTGGTTTAGCTGGAACATATGCGTTTCGTGCCAGGTTGCCCCTAACCGACAGCATATTTTTTCTCTTAGCTTCCCCTTGGAGCTTATTTCGTCACTGAGCATAGTGGGCCCATCCAGGCCCTGCCTCCTAGCTTTCTTAACAGGACGGTTGCCATATATTACATTTATTTGTTCCAAACTAACTCAGCAGTTGGTTCTTTTTTTCTTGTGGTACGAAAAATGTTTCGGTCCACATAGCCAAAAGGTTCGCGGTTTGAGTCAGCTATGCGATGATAATTCGAAGTGACATCACTGGATTCTACACAAACATGTCCAGGATCCAAATTTTTCAGGTATAAAAGTGGAACAGGAACTTGCTCGCCAGCTTCGAATATTGTACGGATGAAATGAGCTCGTTGGAACGGTTTGGCGAGAGAAGGGAACGGTACATAGAAAATGACAGTAGAAAGAAAGACAAAGGTAAAGGGCAGGCCGTATTTGACCAGCCTCAATCAGATCTATCCTATATCTCTATTTAAACGGAATAATAGACGCAATTCTATATCTCAAATATGGAACATCTATGCAACCACAGAAATTCAAGAAACCCATGAAGTCTAGACGCCAAGCTAAACAGAACAAAAAGTGAACGTAGAGTGAGGCAGTTAAAAAGGAAACAACGAAGCCGAAAGAGATGTCCATAATCGAGGAAGATCAAATACCCCTGTTGAATTCAACCTGTCCATTGTTCCCACCGTGGTCCCAGAATGCCTCTTCTAGCGACCGTGCACTGACCGCTTGCCGTTGCGGGAATGCACCAAGTGCAAATGGAAGGGCACAGAGGGATGTTGCCAAGATCAAACCTGCAGATTTATCTAAAGATTAGCCAAACCTACATTCTCCGTGAAATTGAGGGTGACTTTTAAAAAAAAACAAACCTAGATTGACGGGCATCACAAGTCGAGGTCGTGCCTTCAACCAATCCGTCTTCTGAAGACGTACGAGAATCAATGGAGGAATAGCCATGACTGGAGTTGCATTGAGTACTCGACTAATCGCTGTCTCCCCAACCGCTAATGCAGCTGCCTTCTTGCTTTTCCCTAAGCTCTGCACCTCCCCTTTTCCTTCGATTTCTCGTTTCGCCTTTTCCTCGTCGGAGAGGACGGGGTAGACGTCGATTCCCTTGCGGATTTCTTCGCCGCGCATTAGGAATACATTCAGCGCGCCGGCAGTAGCCACGGCTGCGAAGGGTACTAGGCGGCCCAAAATCAATTTTGCGTTAGGAGAAGCTCGTTTTAGGCGGGGGACGATGGCGTTTAGGCCAAGGGCGACGGAGCAGGACGCGGAGACAGCCATGAGGTATGATTTTCCAATGGCGGAGTAGGAGAGAGGAGTTGACTTGTTTGCGTTTGCGTTGTTGATGGCCACGTTTAGAGACTGGTTGGCAATTTGCCAGAGGATGATGCCCCGTGTCTATTTCCTTCATAAGCCTGCGGATCCCTTATTTTGGGAAATAAAAATAGAATAAAATAGAAAAGAGAAAGAATGCGAGTGAGAGTGAGAGAGTTTGAAGACGTACACCAAGGCCCGGGGTGAGCATGCCCGCAGTCACAACTAAATTGGACAGGACAAAGCATGACATGCGGAAGGGGAGAAAGACCGGTTCGCCGGTATCTAGGTAGGGAATTGGCTGTTAAAAGCTTTCCTTACACTTGCAAGCTCACCAAAAAGGGGGCGCATCACTGTCATACCAGGGTGTAAAGTTGAATCGACAATCTGTTTTGCCCGCCAAAGCTCTGGCGTCATTGACGGGACATGACCACTTTTATATGAGGCAATGAGGCTTTTAGCCTCATCCAAGCCGGCGGGGGAGACAAACAGAGTCCTGGACAAAATAATTGACAGGGATTAGCTACCAAAAGGAGAGTAGTGACGATTTTTCCTTGAAGGCTGGAATGAAAATCAAGAGGTTTCAAAATTGCTGTGTCGGAAATCTTACCTGGGGTCCGAGATTTCTGCGGCTTGTTTAACTCTACCCCAGTACGTACTTAGATCATACCTGGATGCAGGGAGATCTCGATTGCCGGAGATTGAAGCCGACATGGTTTGAGTAGAAAGACTCAAGGCCAAAGCAGAACGCTGCACCAGGGGCAAAGGGAGGGTAGCAATCGTATAAACGAGGTGTGAAAGAAAGAAAGTCAGAATAAGCAAAAAGCAAAAAATAAAAATAAAAATAAAAAATAAGAGAAGAACGCCCCTGCCGCAAACGAAACTGCAGCGCGCTCACCAGAACGATAAAAGCGAGATTGAGGTGATTTCGGTTAAACGGGCAACCGGTGAGGATTTATTGCCACACGGGGAAGGAAAACCTTAGCTTGCCGATCAGATCTTATCTTATCTGGTACTCTATGTACCTACTTATAGAACATTGACAGGAATAATTGTTTTTTTTTTTTTTTTTTTTTTTTTTTTTTTTTGACTGGTTTAGCGTCATTTTTACAGCGAATACTCCATAGACTCAGCAACGGCTAGAGTAACTTAAATACTACATTCAGGGCCTTCTGTGGCCGAGCACTGTGTAGTATTATTCACTCTATTTTGACGAGAATTATAGCACGGAGAAGGCAGGTCCTGACCACTCATCTCTTACCCAGCTGCAGGACCAACTAACTGATCGGCCTGTGCTATTGTTTCTCTCGTTTGGTATTTATGATCTTTCAAGTTCCCTCTACCGTTTATGATCAATCTTATAATATAACTTCATCTGGGCCCATTAAAGATGGAAGTAATGGCCTTATATCTTCCTTTCTCGTCGGCTAATCTGTAATACTTGAATGTTTTGATATAACTCGTCGCTCGCCCAAACTATGGAGATATGTACACATTAAAGGCCTTCATTTCGTATATATTTTGGAGCAGCTCTAACTATAGTAATAGATTAACTAAGTCCAAACCGGATGATACATTGGTGTTTCACAACAATATCCTCAATATTAACCATCACCCTATTGAGGGTGGAAAAAGAATATATCATGAACCGGCATTATTCACGGCGACGAAAACATCCTTAATCACCTTGGTAGTTAAGCCTGCAATTGTCCTGATATCTCCCTCCGTAGAATTGTATGCAGGTGCTAACAGTACATGGTCCCCACGAACGCCATCCGCCGTTCCATTCCCGGCATACAGAGAAAAGCTGTATTTGGGCGTCATAGCGGTGTTTTGAATCTTCATGGCAATCCCGTGTTTTAAGTCAAATGGCTCCGATGTGGACTTGTCCTTGACGAATTCAATCTGCGATTGTGATTCGTTTTGTCAGTTTGGAGAGCGAAAAAAAACCGTTTCGGTGGCAAGGGGGTACAGATGAAAAAAACATGGAATGAACAAGGCAACTTGTCAAAAAATAAATAAATAAATAAATAAAAATAAATAATAAATAAATAAATAAAAAACCTTACTCCCCAAAACAGCCCCTTTCCCCGAATATCACCAACATTGGGATGATCATCGAGGCCCTCTTTAAGTAGCGACTCAAGTAGTGAGCCCATTTTCCTAACATTTTCTACCAGGTTCTGCTCTTTGATGATCTTTTGCACCGCCAATGCCGCGGCACAGCTGATGGGATGCCCTTGATATGTCTGCCCATGCCGGAAGGCACCAGTCCCCTTGTCCATTATATCAACCACTCGCTCATTGATAAGCAGGCCAGATACGGGGGCATATCCGCCACCCAACCCTTTGCCTATTGTCTGGATATCGGGAATCACTCCTTCCTGCTCCCAGGCATGCAGCGTCCCCACTCGACCCATTCCAGACATCACTTCGTCAAGGATGAGCAATGCGCCATACTTTTCACATATCGCTTTCATTGCTTTGAAATACCCGGGTACAGCAGGAACGCATCCCAGAGCCTGATGGTAAACAGATGAGGTTACTCCTGCTCACTCTCCAAGTAACGAGAAGGGGGCCAGAGATAACTTACTGCACCGACAACAGGTTCCGCGACAAACGCGCACACATTTTCCGGCCCAACCCTCTGGAACTCTTTATCCAACTCATCCGCCAACCGAGCTACGTACTCGGCATCAGATTCACCAGTACGTTTTCCCCGATATGCATAGCAGGGTGAAACATGGCTGACGTTCTGCAGCAATAATGGTTCGAACAGCTCTCTTCGAGAAACATGACCACCCATTGATAACGAACCCAGCGTAGTACCATGATAAGACTGCTTGCGAGCAATGAACCTGGTACGTTGTGGTTGCGGCGTTTGTAGCTCTAAGTAATATTGTCTGGCCAACTTCACGGCGACTTCCATGGCTTCAGAACCTGCATGTCTGTTTAGCCATGAATCATTTTCCTTCTGTTTGCCTTCCCCTTCTTTTTTGTACTGGCTTATTTGAGATGTTGATAATCAGGACGCACAAAGTAGGAGGGGAGGGCCGTAGTTCAAGATTTGACAGTTGAAAGGAGAATATTACCGGAGTTTATAATGAAAAGCTTCGACAATTTCCCTCCAGTTGAATCTGCTAGGAAGTGTGCTAGCTCTTCAAACACATTTGTTGCAAAAAAGAACGTATGGCAGTACGCAATTTCATCCAGCTGGGCGGTTATGGCGGCTTTGACTTGTGCATTCCCATGCCCAAGACATGAAACTGCAGCGCCGCCAGTTGAATCGAGCACTCTTTGCCCATCATTGAGAATTATATAATTTCCTTCTCCACTCATGGCAGTCTTAGGGATATCATGTATGTTGCGATGGAACACGGCGGTTTTGCTTTGGCTCTCTTGCTGGGACATTGTGGCTGTATTTTGATTTACTAGGAAAGCAGAGGATATCCAATGGTGAAAAGCTCTACTTTCCTACTCACATGAGAGACAATCAACGTTTATATATGAGCTACGATGCAACCCCTTTTTTGTCCAAGATTAAAAAGCATCCCCTCACACGCGAAGCTCCGAGGGCCTTGAACTACCGGCATGCGGGGTTATGGATTCATCGTGATAGGCCAACATCGCCGTAGGCAGGGGGACTTGCGTTGGCTGATATTCCGGAGTGTGTGAGTGGCCCGCGAGAAGTTTGTTTCAACAGGTGGTTTGGGTGATCTTTATCAAATTCTTCTTGTGCTCTGGTGCCAAAAAGTGGCGGATCGCAGCGGAATTCGGGTACACAGTGTGAGCAGCCAAAACCGAAGCCAGCAGTAAGACCTCAAACCTTAGAAACGCCTATTACTGGATTACAACCCAACGTGTGTTGATTTCTTCACTGACAACTTTATTCGAAAATTTAAAGGTTCAAAGTATCATGTGGACCTCGGCTTTCATGAATTCGACCCTGCAGTTCACGCTGATAATGCACACTTGAACTAACTAGGAGACGGAAATACAGTCTGTCTTCACTTTATAGTTCTAAGTTTACAGTATATCAGCATATCCAACACCACCCCGTCCTTCTCAACCGCCTTGCGTCTCCGACACTCCAACACAAAACCCGCCTTTTCCAACACGCGGCCACTTGCCTCATTTCCTTCAAATACTTGAGCTTCAAGCCTCAAGATATGCTGAAACTTCTCAAAAATCCATTCTGAGAAGGCGGAAACAGCCTCCGTGCCGATCCCCTGATTCCAATGATCCTCGCCAATCCAATAGCCCACCTCCATTGTCCGATAGTAAATATCTTCGTTATATGTCACGCCGATGCACCCGATCAACCGGTCATCTTCTAAGCGGCAGAGTGCAAAATTTGAGAGCAGTGGTTTGGCCGTCGATAATGCAATGAATTCTCTGGCATTATCTATGGTATACGGGTATGGGAATATGTTTCTCATATATTTGGCGATTTTGGAACAGTTAGCTTCCACAGCAAGCGCATGCGCGTCATTTTCGCGAAACGGCCGGATCAGGCATTTTTCCAAATTCCAGACGGGATTCGCATCCTGGAGGAGTGCAGAAAATTCCGGAGTGAGAAGCTGCGGAGAACTCATGCTGCGGGTTTGATTTATTGTCTAAAATACTGATTCTGTTTAAGTCCTTGCCTATTGATGTGATGTTAGCAAAGTATTTTGCATACAATGGCTTCAAGTGGAAAATAACCTCTATGCTGTTTAACTGGCCTCTCTTGGTGCCTGTCCGAATTCCTATGATGCTGCAGCACAAGTGAGGGTTGTCGCTAGACGGGGCCATTCAAGCCCTTTATCAAAGGCAGCTGGGTGCTTGGCCACTGTGACTCATCTGGTACATGCATCGTATGTACTGTACAATCACACAAGGTGAGTAAAGGCGCTGGGGAGACATCTAGCATAAAATTAGCGTTGTATAGCTACGCAACTCTTTTTGATCCGCCACTAATGCGATTGCGACACAGGTCTGTTGCTTCTTGGAGCCAATAGTTAGCGTGTGAATGGGGGAAATCAGTATTTATTTGAAGGATAACCACTGAGGCTAGATAATTGAGAGTATTTAACACCCTTCAGTCCATGTAGTTACATAGTACTTTGGACCAAATAACGAGGGCGATGATGATTGAAGTTGAAGTGTTGATGCAAACCACACAAACACAAGTTGGTCTTCACCCCCACAGATCCGTGACCTCCGTACTTTCTTTGAACGGTTTACTTTTTTTTTTAACGGAATACATCTTGACGCTACTTCCCACCTCCACTACAACTTACTTAGCTTAGCTGAATAATAATACTGAAGTCCAGAATTAAACCTTTGCGAAGACGGAGATTTTAATACAACACGCACCTCCTGCTGCACACTATGTCCCGCCATGTCAGAGTGGAAGAGATCTCGGATTCTGATCCAGACGACATGGACCCCGCTGACTTTGACCCAGCCGACTTAGCTGCGAATTCCATTATTGCCCCTGCCAACATTCCCTCAGCAGTAACTTCGAGAACCCACCCGCGGCCTCAGGTGCAACCTCCCACACAATCCCACCCTCCTCAAATCGACAACAAAGATATCCCCCGCTACTACCAATGTCTGTATCCCGTATATTTTGACAAAACTCGATCCCGCGCCGAGGGGAGGAAGGTCAATAAGAACCTGGCTGTGGAGAATCCGCTAGCAAGGGATATCTTAGATGCTGTGCAGGTGCTGGGTCTGCGCGTTGGTGTTCTGGAGCCAGAGAAGTTGCATCCGAAAGATTGGGCAAATCCCGGCAGAGTTAGGGTGCAGTTGAAGACAGAGGATGGAGCTCCAGTAACCAACGTTGTAAAAAATAGTACGTTGCGTGTATAACTTCATTCACATCCGTTTCCTCTCTCTCAGCGCTTTTATTAAATTGAACCCCCCTTGAATTTCCCCACAGAACATCACCTTTTTATCAAAGTCGCGCAATACCTCCGCGATCATCCTACCACCGAAGAATCCCCTTTCCGCCTCCGTATCCGCGGACTCCCTGCCCCTGAAAAGCCAATACCACCCCCAGCTGCGCCCCGCGGTTGGAAAATGGGTACCATTTTACCTTTCCACTCTCCGGCGCTCACGGGTGGGGGTGTCAGCGATAATCCTTTTAAAGAAGCGATGTTGGAGATGCAACAGCAAGGATTAGGGGGTGAAATGCCAATTCTGTCGGGCAGCACTGCTGAACCGACAAAGAAAAAGGAGAAAAAGAAAGCCAAGGCCTGATTTGCTGGATCCATCGCAACATCACATGCTGTTTTCTCGACGGTGACAGAAGCGTGAAGCGGCATATCATGGGCATTGGAGTATTTTTTGGCTACAAAATGGACAGCGTCGCATAACGTCTATGGATAGATTTGATCGTTTCTGAAACGGGCTAGTTGCGATGCTGCAAATCGTCATCCAGCGCCGGTTAATTATGCGCAAATGAATTGCAAGACACCTGCGCACGATAATTTGGTCAGCCCCTTTTGCTTCTAGATCGTACCTTTTTTTCGTTAACACAGCTGCAAACGCCGCACACACCCTCTCAAAGTTCATCAAGGAAAATGAACCTGGCCACAGCAGCCACAGAGGCCAAAAGTGAAGAAATCCATTACCATTTTTAACGGATCCCTACGTACGGAGTACACAATTGGAGACCTCCATTTAAATCTGAGCACGTGACAAGGACGCCCTTGATGGATGGGCTGGATCCCCGGATGGGTTTGCTTGAATAATCCGGCGATAAGGACGTGGCGGAAATATTATTTTCTCTCCCATGCAACAAATAGACGAAACTAGCGAACCATAATTAAAATAAAATGAACTGTGACCAAGCATATAATCATAAGACTAGAAATATACTCCTCTATGCATACTCCGTTTATATTGTCTGTTGTTAATTGCGCCGTTTCTACTGGTTCACTTCATCAGTCTCAAAAGACCGTGACGTAAGTTACTACCAGTATCCGCAAAAATATAGGCGTAATCGCGGCAATCTCCACCTCACAGCTACTAGTTATCGGTTCCTATCAATGTCAAGTCCTCGTCACAAAATCAATTATCCATAACCTCAATCAGTCACGTTCTGCTTATCTATACTAGCGATTCTATAACCGTTGATTCCCCCACCTGTTGGGCCGCCATGGTCAATCGCCAGCCTTGGGACTCAGCAAGGGAACCAGCATCCCAGGACGCAAAACCTGGTAGCATACACCCTACTAGCGATATTCGGCCAGCAATTATATACTCTGCGCCCACACCCAATGAATTACACCGGAGGAAGTCTTACCTATCATCAGGCAAGCAGATCACTCGTTCCCGAGTCAGCAAAAGTTGTCTCACCTGCCGACGGCGCAAGGTGAAATGCGACACGGTGCGTATTGCCAACAGAAAATATGATAAATAATTTGACATATATCAAAATTACTTGCTGATTCACCCGGGATTCGAATTGCAGGCCCATCCGATTTGTGGAACCTGTGAGAAAACAAAGTCTGAATGTATCTACAGCTCATCGTCATTGCTTCACCCTTCCCAACCGCGGCGCCACTCACAGGATGACAGACATGGAATCAAGCGACGGAGGGAATTTAACGACCCCGTAAATCTCGACGGCTCTTCCGTTGAGGTACTGTCTCCCTCTTACATATTGAGAGAGATACAGCGGGGCCAGGATGCGCTGCGCGAACAATATTCAGATTCCCAAGCTATCGCGGCCAGGTTGGATCAACTCACTGCTGTTGTTGAGCAGTGGGTGCGAACAAATGGCTCTCATGCACCCGGACAAAGGCAGCAGCAACATGGTGCGCCAGCCTATTCCGGACTTGTGCAGCACGATGAGCCCGATCTTCCAGGATCATTATCGGATATTTCGCCTGACGTTGGCACTTCACCGAAAGCTAGCTTGTGTCAGACAGGCCAAGCTGAAAGTAGCATTGGTGATGACTTCCCGATTCCAAATGACCTAGAGACTGACCTTGTCGACCCGGTTGGGTCGTTAAACCTGGGACACTTAAGTTTGGAAGATGGCGGGAAATCAAGGTTCGTTATTTAATGTTATTTTCATTTTCATTTATTTATTTTTTTATTTTTTTGCCCAAATCCCGGCATGAAACAGGGACATTTGACCTTTGCTGACCATTTTTGTAGATATGTTGGTACGACCTATTGGGCATATATCTCGCGTGAGGTACATACAACATATGGCACTACAAAGCTTAGCCAGCCACTAATTTCTAGTAATTGCAGATAACGGAACTGAATCAGCTTCTTCGCGGCCAGAGCCGCTCTGATGACCGCTCTCCCAGTCCAAGTGACTGCTATTCGTCCTTGGATGAAGATGATTTTCCAGATTCCACGCTGCCAAATAGAAGGCATGGAACAAAGACATCGCCGTATATCCGCAAGGGCTCGCTTCACAAATCGGTGCTCTTCCCTATCGGCGACTCACCGGGGTCGCTGGATAAGCCCGTCCAACCATATATGTTGGAGAATGTCCCTACAAGACGACAAAGTCACATTTTGTATAAAGGATTCATGTCTGGAGTGCATGCGATTAGCCCAGTGGTGCACCCCCCTTCGATTCTAAGAAAATATCGCGCATTCTGGGATTGGTACGAGGTCACAGCGAAGTCTGGGGAGCCGTGCCCTGACCCATCCTTTATTCCACTTCTTTATGCCATCTGGTACGGCGGCTCAGTTACGATATCGCACTGGACAATACGTGACGAATTTGACATGAAGAGCCGCGCTGCTTTGTCAGAGCTTTTCCATGACGAAGTTAACCGCTGGCTTCGGAAAATATCGTTTCCTAGAAGCCCCTCTTTGCATGGTCTGAAAGCATTCCTTCTTGTCCAAACTATTTTATCCCGAGAGGAAGAGCCTCTGGCAAGTAGCTTATTCGTTAGCTTGGCCCTTCGCGTTGCTCAAACTATGGGGTTACACAGAGATCCAGCCCAGTTTGGCATTTCAGCATGCCAGGCAGAGGCGCGAAGGCGCATTTGGTGGCACATCGTCCATATGGATGGCGTGGTGGCGATGTCCAGCGGCCTCCCTCCTCTTGTTAGCGATGAAAATTATTGGGATGTACGCGTTACAAGCGAGGTTAAGGATACCCTTTTAGACACACCCGAGGCCGCCAAGTACGATCGTATGGTTAATAGCAAAGAGCGGAAACCCGACTGTCCAAGCGACCCTAATATATGTGGAGGCTCGTCCATGGTGAACGTGTATTACCTATGTGCCAAAGGGAAATACGTTATGGCTCGTTAGTCCACCCTTATGCCATCCTTATGTTCGTTGCAGTATGCTAGATACGAAGCTAACTTTTCACCTCAGAGGCGATTCGAAAGATCTTGAAGATTCAACTAGGAACAAGGCCAGTTACGCGACGGGATATGGAAGTTTTGCATACGATCCTTATTGAACTTCAATCCGAATTACATGCAATAGTGGATAGGATACCCGTATCTAAATCTGCCAAGTTAGTCAGCCGTGATGGCCACAGTCACCATTCCACCCCATCATGTTCATCATCTTCACCAATGGAATCTAGTGACCCAAGTACGCCTGAAGCCGGGCCTAGCTGTCTGGAGCAATATCATTCCCCCGTTTTGGTTGCTTTTCACAAGTGGGCCAGGATATTGCTTTCTCTTTTCGTTGACAAGGTAGCTTCATGTTGAGTTTCTCATTACTTTATCTTTATGCTAACATGTGCCCCAGGCTTTCTGCGTTGCTTATCAGCCCTTCCTGAAAAACGCCAAGAGCAAAATATGGCCGGTTGCTCGTCAGCGGTATGTAGACATGGACGTGGGTCTTGGTGTGTGTGTGATATTTGAATTTGCTAATATAAACCAGAGCTCTTCGCCATTGCCATGGTTTCATGGAGAAGTTCATCCTCCTGGCTACTGATCCCGATTTCCAGCCATTCCAATGGAGCTGGCCAGGGTTAGTCCCTTTCTCCTGGCACAATATAAGTAACATAAACTAAACACAACCACAGGAACCATCAACCCATGCATGCTACAATGTATGTAGCCTAGCTCCCCGCATATACTAATTTTATCTCATCCTAACGCAATACGCAGGATAATGCTGATCGACCTGTACGAACGCCCGCAAACCACAGAGGCACCAAAATCCCGCGCCTTCATAGACAAAGTCTTCTCCCTTTCCGGTCCCGATGGAGGTGTCGTGGGGGGTGAGGATGGTATATCAACTTCTCGACCACTCAGAGACGGTGGCCGTGAAGCTTGGGACATGATGCGGCGCCTGCGGGAGAAAGCCTGGCTAAAAGCAGGGCTTGACCCTGGTGTGTTCTGGACTGAACAGGCCCAGGCGGAGGCGCAACGCCCAATTAATAAGCATAAGCTTACCCCAGTTCCCAAGGAGCGTCGGGGTTCTTCAGTCCAGAATTTCGCAGATGGTTATGATACACCCGTCAAGGAGCCGTGTGATCATAATAACCACAGTATTTGTCAATCAGTGAAATGGGAGCGGAAGCAGGAGCGGGAAGCAGGAAGAACCCCAGGTGGAAAAGAAAACCGACATGTGCCAGACACCGCCGTCCAGCAGGGGAATTCCTATAACCAGCCCAAGGGCAACGACGTTTCCCACTACGAACACGCCATAGCTGCATTTCCACAATCAGATATTCTATTCCAAGGTTCTCCTACATCCCAGTCTACCCAAATGGGCGATACCACCAAATCATGCTGGCCATCTCCTTCCCCATTCCCATGTCATACAATCAAGGATTCAACCCCATACCAGTTCACTCCCTCCACTACCAAACCGCCTGAACCATTCAACATCTCTACCCCTGTCACAAAACATAATACCAGCGACCTCAGCAATACAAACCCTCATAGCCTCCCCGCCTATAGCTCACCACAAACCCTCACACCACCCGGCATCCCCATGCCAATGCCCGCCACATCCAACATCGACCTAGACATGGAACACAACCCCAACCCCCACTCCAACCACAACCCCACCTTCCGGACTCCCAGCCCCAGCTCCATCCCCCTACCAGTGGATCCTCATAACTTACAATTCGACTGGGACCAGTGGGACGCCGTCTTTGGGCCGTCGTTACCCGTAGTTGATGGCTTCATGCATCTTGAGAGCACCAATACCCGGGGAATTGGAACGAGAATAGATATGGCCGCGGATGAAAGTGTGACGATTGATGGTACTGTCAGCAGTGGTGGTGGTTCTGCTGGAAGTCATGATGAGACAGGCGACGCGTTTGGGGACGTTGGCTTATCCGCTGATAATACTACCACGTGCTTAGGGGGATTAGTGAACGAAGGAGGGGTAGATTTGGATGGGTTGTGGAAGTTCTAAGATAAATTGATGCTGAGGGGAGCTGCGAGTGGCTTTTGGGCAAATTTGGTTGTTTCTTGTTGCATGATCTCCCTTTATTTTATTATGTTTGACATGTATCGATCAAGGCGTTATAAATTTGTGACAAAAGAAATCAACTTTTTCCGGTCAGTGCTAATCTCTTGCTTTATTAAGTGAAGTCTCAATACAGAAAAGCAAAAGAGAAAAAAAGAGGTAGAGAGAGACAGAGAGAGAAAACACGTTGAATATATGTATTTTTTTAACCTGGGATTGCTCTATTTCGTGAGGCGCTTAATAATTAGGAGCTGGAACCATGGCATGGGCTATGCATGGATATAAATCAGGAACATGGAAAACGGCATAGAAGGGATGGAACCAGGCCAAATTACTTCGAAGCTAGGTAGAAAATAGTACGTGTTGCGGGGAGGGGGGGAGCTGGCTGTTTGGTTCAATGTGAGCTGGCTGGCAAAGGGGTAATCGTTATCATGAATAGCGAAGGTCGAGTTAAGAAGGGGCCAATAATTTGCAATTGGCTATGACAAGGTAGTTTAGAATGGTAGAGAAGGTTTTCCCTTGCAATTCACTCTTGTTTAGACCTTCTCTGGAACCAAACCGTGCTTCCAGACGGTGGCATAAGGGGTGATTCCGTCTTCACGGAAGTCAATGAGAACGTGCCTGGCGGTTTTGTTTAGTATCCTGTTGAAGCGGGGGAGGAGGGAGAAGGGAGCGGAAAGCTTACATTCCATCACCGTTCATGGAAGATCCCATGAGGACGTCGTAGTTGTCGTAGTTGGCGAGGATCTTCTTTACAGCACCGGTGGCACCTGCTTGGAATTCCTTAATGGTTTCTTCGCTAGCTCCCTTTTCCTTAAGGGCATTGTTCACTTTTCTGACATATGCTGTTTTTGGGTGCGCAAATCCTAGTCAGATATGCTCTGAAGAGAAGAAATAAGAAAAGGGAAAAGGGATATTTTGGACTATCTCGAATCTACGCCGCTGAAACTTACACTTCAGGTGGGACTTGAACTGATCCTTGCTAGGTTTGGTTTCATTACCACTTTCGTCCGGTTTCAACCAATTCAGCTGAAAGGCAACCTCTATATCGTGAACCATCTCTCCACCGCCTTCGCCAGAATAATCTTCCTCACCGCCCTCCTCAGCAGAAGGGTTGGCGCCCTCGAGCTCTGTACCAGTATGCTTAGTCAGCGACCAACTTGGATTGGGATCGGAGTAACTGAACGCAGCACAATGGGCAGGTAAATAAAAATCTCGTGGACAGAAAGGGAAACATGATGAAGGGCATATTATTTTGATGTATAAATTTGCATTTGACGGGGGTAATGGGATCTGGAGGGTTCACTAACGGAAATTCTCGGCGCCCTTGACATATTTTTTGCAATCGCATTCCCACAGGACTCCGCCTGGGGTATCGATGAGTTTCCAGGTATCCGAGATGATCTCGTCGCCGGTGAGGATATCCTGTACAGAATGAATGTTAGCCTACTTCTTCTTCTTCTTCTTCTTCTTCTTCTTCTTGCTGTTGTTGTTGCTGTTGCTGCGGTACTTGTTGATGCTATTACCGTACTACTTTGCTCTTGTTCGTACGGAGTATAGCGGGGGACAAAGGCTGACCTTATAGATAATCATTGTGGGTTGGTTAAAAGTTGGAATGAGGAGGATTGAAGATAGAGAGAGAACAGCAATGAGATTATGCGACTGGCGCAGAGAGAAAACAGTATGGAAGCAGAGGAGTATTCTGATGTATCGCGGGGGGAGCGAAAAAAGAAAAGTTGGCAGTTTCTTTTCTTTTCTTTTTGTCCCCCTTTTTTTTTTTTTTTTTTTTTGGGGCGGGGGGCAATGGTGGGGTCATCACGCTAGACCAAAAATAGAAGACAAAGGAAAGTCACGGGATCTTGGGGACCCCATGGTAGTGTTTACTGGAGAGCGTCAGCGGCACGTACTGGACATATAATAACACAATATTTAATCCGAGGACTTAATTTGAGATATGAGATATTGCATTGCTATAGTTGTATTGGAGCTTTTATTGGAATGTGATTGAGAAATTAGTTGAGGTAGTACTTTTGGACCAGCATCCTCTGATACCCGCGCAAGATGAACCACTCAACAATAGGGGAGTTGCCAGAGGGATATCTGGACGAGGTGTGCTCCATCTTTGACAGACACAACCACCCTATCGTCCTCGTGGAGCAATGTGCGATGCTCTGGATGGGAATTCCAGGAACCCCAGCTGTATTTCTGCCGTTATCCAGTCCTCCGCTGTTCATAACATACTCAAAACAGGATACCACTACTAACGGGCATGGATTTATCAAACACGTTTTTAGGACTATGACTTCCTCGTTCGAGGCTCGCAGCTCGATGATATTATTTCAGCATTCATTGCTTCGGGGGAGTGGGAACGCGACGAACAGGACCTATCAGCCCATTTCGACGACTCCCACGCAAAACAAGTGCCCAGGCTTCGGCGATCAACGCGAGAAACCATCCATATCAGTCTCTGGCCGGAAAATCTCTACTTTCTTTCAGTGGATGGTCCTAAGGTGCAAGTCCCCAACGTCGTCGTCAGTTGGGATTGCGTGTTGATGGAGGAACATTTCGACCCGGAGATTGGGTACCCCCTAACCAAAACAGCATTGGAAGCAAGAAATACGCGTATTCTCCCCAGACACCTCGCCCAGCGCGAAAACAAAAGTCCCCTTTTCGTCCCAACTATCCCAAGGATGATTGACGCGCTGCTGGACCAGGATAGATATCGCCATGACCAGGCGCGGGATCGCGGGTTCAATAACATTAACAACAGTAAGAACAATGATGAAAATAATAATGATGATAATATTCTACTAGCCAACCGGCCAGCAGAGCATATCACTAGTTTTGTGAAGTGCCTCTACCTCGAGCGTCCGGAACAACAGGCAAAGCTCCTGCCGCATATCTCTGCGCATAATCTGTCGACCATGGAAGCCAGGCTTGCACGATTCAGGCGGAGACCGACGATTGTGCTAGACAACCTGGCAGGGTAACTGTTGCAGCCTAATTCACGCAATTTCTCCTGAAGACACTCACCCCTTGAGGGTAAAAATGTGTACGGAATACGGAGCATGTATGTGGGAGGAGGGAATAACATTATTATTCTCGTTTGTACAGTACAATAATTGGGTATTTAGTTAGTAGTCAGTTAAGGAGCATTTGTTTGGCCTGAGTTTTTTTTTTGTTGAGGGAGGATATCTTGGCTCGAACCAGGGGCTTAAAACAACTGTAAATATTTAACCTAATTACTACGGAGTACATACTGCAAAATATCCGAGTACGAACCCCAAGGGCAAGGGAAGGCGTGGCTGCAGCATTTTATCCCGAGTACGGAGCACGGAGTACGGGAGATCCATTTGTTATCCGATTCATCCATTCTACCCCATTGGATCTAATAATTGAGATATTCTATTGTACAGCGCTGTATCCAAACCGTCAACCTTCCCCCAATTAACGATAACAACTACTACTGTAATGCTCCATACGGTGTACTTCGTCGTATCCGTACTCCGTAGGTGGCGTGTTTCCGGATTCGGTCGGAGCTGGATGTACTCTGGACAAGGCACGAGGATCACGTGGAATGGAATGGATAGCCCGGGATCCATCCTTTCCTGGTGCTTATTCAGCCAGGTCCCCTTTCTCAAAAATGATGGAGCACGAAGCACGGAGCACGGAGTATGAAGTTACAGGATCAGCCAAATTCCTTTTTTTTTTTATTTCTCTTTCTTTCTTTCTTTCTTTTCTTTTTTTTTTTTTTTTTTTTATATCTCCCAACTCCTAATCCCAATTCCGATTCCG